>JAVJIF010009579.1:0-127544 GCA_038442645.1 Agave tequilana
AGTAGTTGAACGGAAAAATAGAACATTACAAGAGATGGCTAGGACAATGCTAAGTGAATAACGGTCTACCACACATTATTTGTGGGCCGAGGCCGTTAATACATCATGCTACATATCAAATCGTGTTTTCTTGTGTAAAAATACTACTAAGACTTCTTTTGAAATGTATTTTTCTAGAAAACCTAATGTTTCCTATTTTAAGTTTTTGTTGCAAATGCTTTGTTTTAAACACAAAGACAATTTAGGAAAGTTTGATGCTAGATCTTATGAGGTTATTTTGTAGGTTACTCAAACACTAGTAAAGCTTATAGAGTTTTCATTAGATCATCGTTGACTATTGAAAGTCTATTCATGTTAAGTTTGAGGAATCTAACAGTTTGTTAAGAATGTTGTAGAAATAGATGCTTTGCATGAAGGCTTGGAGAAAGTCACCTTGGAGGATGCTTCTACCATGGGAGACAAGCCAAAGGATGATGATGGAAGTGAAGCCAAAGTGGAAGAGGCCCAAGGAAATGAACATCAAACAATGAGGTGGAGCCTACTCAACCACTACCTAAGGATTGGAGATTCAACCCTCATCATCCCAAGGACCTCGTCATAGGTGAAGTATCAAAAGGGTAACTACTCGTTCTAAAATTCAAGATTTTTGTGGCCACTTTGCATTTATTTCACACATAGAACCAAAAATGTCCTCGAGGCCGAGGCCGATTCAATTGGTTGCTAGCAATGCAAGAGGAAGCTCAACAATTTGAGCGCAACCAGTTTGCACATTGTTCCTAGGCCCCACGATAGACCAACAATTGGTACTAAGTGGATCTTTAAGAACAAGTTGGATGAATCGGGTAATGTAGTTAGAAACAAGGCTAGGTTAGTTGCCCAAGGTTACACTCAAATCGAAGGGATCGATTTTGAAGAAACCTTTGCACCCGTAGCACGGCTTGAAGCCATACGGATGACACTAGCATTTGCCTCATATAAAGATTTCAAATTATTTCAAATGGATGTTAAAAGTGCTTTTCTAAATGTTTTTTATTGAAGAGAAGTGTATGTTGAACAACCCCCCGGGTTTGTTGATCCTACACATCCGGATTTGTTTTTAAAATTAGACAAAGCTCTTTATGGTTTAAAACAAGCCCTAGGCTTGGTATGAAAGATTGTCTTCATTTTGATTTCCAATGGTTTTAAGAAAGGTAAAATTGACACAACATTGTTTTACAAAACATGTAGAAAAGATATTCTTATTGTGCAAATTTATGTAGATGATATTATTTTTGGTTCTACTAATGAATCTCTTTGCAAAGCTTTTGAGTCATGCATGAAGGATGAATTTGAAATGTCTATGATGGGGGAACTCAACTATTCCTTGGACTCCAAATCAAGCAAAGGAAGGATGGGATCTTCATCAATCAAGCCAAGTACACAAAGGAACTAATCAAAAGATTCGGGCTTGAAGGATCAAAAGTAAGCAAAACTCCCATGGCAACAACTACCAAGCTTGACAAGGATGAACAAGGTAAAAGTGTAGACATTAAACTTTATAGAAGCATGATTGTAGTTTGCTTTATTTGACGGCTAGTAGGCCGGATATCATGTTTTCCGTTTGTTTATGTGCACGTTTTCAATCATGTCCTAAGGAATCACACTTAATAGCGGTAAAACGCATATTAGGTATCTTAAGGGCACAATTGAATTGGGTTTGTGGTATCCTAAAACCGGATTATTTGAAATGAAGAGTTTTTCGGATGCCGACTATGCGGGTTTAGGGTAGATAGGAAGAGCACAAGTGGAACATGTCAATTCTTAGGTAATTGTCTTGTATCTTGGTCTTCCAAAAAGCAAAATTCGGTAGCCCTATCAACCGCCGAGGCGGAGTATGTTGCGGCCGGAGCTTGTTGTGCACAAGTTCTTTGGATGAAACATACTCTCCTTGACTATGATTTACATTTTGATCATGTTAAGATTTTTTGTGATAATACTAGTACAATTCACATGACCAAAATGCAAATCAACATAGTAAAACCAAACACATTGATATTAGGTATCATTTCTTAGAGATCACTTTGAAAAGGTGATATTGTATTGACTATGTTCTACGACCGATTTTCAACTTGCCGATATTTCACTAAACCTTTAGATTATGCAAGATTTTCATTTATTTGTGGTGAGTTGAATGTATGTATGATTGATTCTTAAAATATTTTTTGTTGTTTTGATATGTTGTGTGTTTGATGTGTTTTAACCCTTTTTGATGTATGACAAAAGGGGGAGAAAAATATATAATTTGGAGAAAAGAATATAAGTTGATTAAATTGTTGGGAGAAAAATATACTAGTTTTGAATATACTTAGATTTTTGAAAATAATAAATTTGTTCATTATTTGGTTTTCCTTGACAAAATTTATGGTGATGACTCTTTCAAATGCTTTATGTATGATTTCATAGTTTTTCATATTCATGATAGATACATAGCATTGTTTTGGGGGAGCTTTCCAAGTTTTTTTTCCTCTCTTATATTTGTTTTAATAACTATATGTTTTGTCATCATCAAAAAGGGGAGATTGTTGGCCCAAGGTTACAATCACCCTTGTTTAGTGTATTTTGATGATTACAAAACATATTAGTTATTTGTACTAAATAACAATTGTTGTTTAAGTGTGTTTCAGGTTTATCATCACACTAGAAGTACTCTCACTCAAATACAAGGTTTTTGGACTCAAGACAATTCAATTTGGGCTCAAGTTGCCAATATTGAAGATCAAGTGAAGATAGCCCACCTTGAAGAATAGCCTTGAAGTTTTTTTTAGCAAGTTTGTAAGTTTAGAATGTTAAAGTTTGAATATAGGAAATTTGGCTCTAGGATTTGCACACACACTTGTTTCATGTATTTTCTATGTTTTGAAAAACTTGTTTAAAAACATGTACCAAAGCTTTAGTTTATGCCTTAGTTTATATATACATGTACCAAAGCTTTATATCTTGAAAAACTTGTTTAAAACATGTATATAAACTATTTTCTGCATAATACTTAGCTATAGGTATTTTTCAAAATGTTTTTACAAAAAATTCCATCTTCAAAACAGCCCAGATTTCAGCCTCAGGCAACATCGGTCGACCGGCCCGGTCGACCGGCGTTGTGCCTGGACATGCACTGTTTGTGCATGTCCGTCGGTCGACCGGACCGGTCGACCGACAGAGAGCCTTCTGCTCTCGGGAATTTCGGTCGACCCGACCCGGTCGACCGGAAGAAGGAAACTGTGTTTCCTCCTTTTTGGTCGGTCGACCGGACCGGTCGACCGGGAGCCAACGGCTATATCCAGCTAGGCTGGCGGTCGACGGACCGGTCGACCGCCAAGCCTGCAACACAGCAACGGCTCTTTCCTCTTTGGGATTTTCTGAAAAACTGTTTCTTTTTCTGTTTTAGCAGATTTTTGGAGAGTGGTTGGGGAGCTTTTGCAGGTTGAATTAGGTGAAAAGAAATTGTTTTTAACTATTTTCTAACCCTATAATAGAGGAGAAGTCTCTCTTCCTCATTACTTAGAAAAATCCTCAAGTTTTGTTTGTTTTCAAAGAGAAAAGAAAATTGTTTTAAGCCTTCAATTCTTACTCTTTCAAGATTGTTTTTCAGTTGTGTTTGATTCTCTATATCACTCTACAACTGAAGTTTTTCTCACCACACTTCATAGAGCCAAAAATTCTATACTCATTCTATAGTGAAGTTGTAATTGAAGTGAGAGTGTTTGTAAAAGAAATTGAGAAAATGTAGTGATCAAGTTGTGATCACTTTGTTCTTGTAATTCCTTCTTGTGGAGCAACCTCTTCGGTAGAGGTCCTTTGTACTCGGTGGAGCTCGGTGCTCGGTCTTCGGTAGACCCAATTGTAAAGGCATCCTCGGTGGATAGTGGAAACCCTTCACGGAGGTGAAGGCGGGGACTAGAGCAAGTGTGCTCGAACCTCGAAACAAATCATCTTGTTTGCGATTGCCTTTGCGTTCTTCTTGCTTTTAATTTCTATTGCTTTATATTGCCTTGAATTAATTGCTTGAGAACTAACCCTCTACTTGTGGATCTTGTGTTGTTTACCTTACTTGCTATACTCTTGTTGTTTTACATTGTGAGCATTTCATCTTCATCATCATACTTGGCATTGATCGATCACCCTCAATACAACACGGTTGCATTACGCACCTCTAACCCATTTAAGGGGAATTAGGAGGAAGGAGTTCAGAACCTCGCAAGGGGTATTCGGCTCTTAGTCGTGTTTTGAGAGATCGTTGCATCACTCATTTAATTAAAGTTTAAAAAGATCACTAGATTAGCATTCACACCTATTCACCCCCCCCCTCTAGGTGTTTTTCAATCCACCCTTTCATGCACATGATAAAAGATATTTAGTTTGAGCATACAAGGCATGGTCGCCCATCCATCCCCCTTTAAAGGTTGGTAGGGTTTTCAAAAACAATAGTTTGAGAATATTTTATAAAATTTGAAAACTCTATCCATTGAAGAATAAATAACTAGTCAAAATAATTTTTGAAAAACTAGTTAAAGATCCTTCAAACATGAAAGCAAATCATATATATCTCATGAAGCATACCAATACACAAGAGTTGACACTCAAAATCTTTAAGGCTCAAAAAAGTGCTCATGAAACAAAGTCATGAATAAACAAAGAAATAGTGTGAGTGTACAAGCATCATGTGAATAGCATATTCATGAAAATAGTCAATAAGGCTCAAAACATCAATCATGTAAAAATCATGAAAATTCAATTTTCTTTAAAAATAAGACTTCAAGGCATATGTATGATTATCCAAGGCTAACAATATGCATATATATCCCAAACATAAAAAGAGTCCATAATAGTATTTGCATGAAGACAAGTGACTCAAGGGTATACATGTATATTTTATTAGTTTTGAACAAAAAATTACATATACATGAAGCAAAACAAGCATAAGAATAGGCAAAACATGTATAAATGAGGGAATCATCAAACTTAGTTATACATGTACATGTAGTGAGTACAAATGAGCAATGAAGTACAAACATATAAGAATCAATTATTGCCCACTACTTGTACAAGTATATACACAAGTTTTAATGAAAAGTTCATCTAAACAAGTATTCACCACATAAAGCACAAAACATGATTATAAATCATAAATCCAAAACATGTTAAAATCATATATATATATATATATATATATATATATATATATATATATATATATATATATATATATATATATATATATATATATATATATATATATATATATATATATATATATATCAAAGCATGTAAACAAAAGGAGTTTAGAGATAGTTACCAAACCATAAAAACTATACTCTAAGTCTCCAAAACTTGGTGGTCTTCCCACCAAAACTTCCTTGATAGCGGTGCATCAATGTGTGTCCGTCTAGTCCATGTGCATCCACCACAAAGGCACCAAACATCTCACGTCATGTGAGAGCCCACACCTACATCAAACACAAGAGGTGGGGATTTTGGTACCTATTTTCTTTTAGGTCCATAGGGGTTAGCATGATTTGAAACCCAAACATTTTTGTTAGCAATAATAATATTTATCTTATCATAACAAAGCTTTGCTAAATGGCCTTTGTGGCCGCAATGTGTACATTTGTACACTTTAGTATGCACATGTGAATGAGTGTGATCATGACGTGCAAAATGTGCATATGTATGTTGTGGGTGATGTGCATGAACATGTGGAGCTTGTTTCTTTTGAAACAAGGCTTTCAATCTATTATGATTAAATGCACAATTGCTCAAAATTGAGCTCAAGCAATCTATTCTATTTTTCAAAAATTTTATCTTATCTTTATCAATGGTAGTAGTATAAAATGCATGATCAACAATCTTTTTCTTTTTAGGAATATTTTTCTTTTCTTTTGAAGCATTTTTCTTTTCAAAGAGTTGTTTTCTTCCAAAGCAATCTCTTTTTGTTTTTTCACCAAACTAATTTTATTTTTCAAAGAATTATTTCCTCACAAATATCATTTAATTTTGAAGATAAGGAATATTCTCCTTTTTCAAAAAATCATTTTCTTTTGAAACACATGCAAGTTTATTTTGAAATGAATCTTTTTCTACCAAAATGGAATCATATTTATTTTTCAATTTCTTATTATCCTTTTTAAGCATGTCATATTTTTCAAGGAGTTGTTGACAAAAAGATACAAACTCATCATATGGCATATCAACATCCTCATCTAGCTCGGATTCGGAGTTTACCTCAAGGGGGTTATCCCCTTGGAATATGTAGCATATGTTGGAAGCATCACTTCCATCATCCAAGTCGCTCCCCGCATAATATTGTTCTTGTTCTCCAAAGGGGACTATGTGTTCCATACTACAAAAGCCGAATCAAAGTTAGAAACCCTACATAGATAATCATCACTTAGGGTTGACCTTAAAGCATGGATGGCTTTTGAGTTAGCCTCAAGATACTTGCTATTACTAAAGTATGAATCCTTAATATAGCAAGATAAACATGAATGTCTAGGGCTTTGAGGTACAAGGACATCTTAACTTTCCAAGTTTGGATGTTAAGAATGTCAAAAGTGGGAGATGACATGAAATCCATGTGTGTGTGTACAAATATTGTGATTAGCTATAAAAGAGGATCTTTAATTCAAGGTGGTAAGACCCAAATCAAGAGCACCAAGTGCTGATACCAATTGTAATCACCTAAAAGGGGTGAATAGGTGACTAACTAATCTAATGGTGAATTAAAGCGAAATTAAAACTATTTATGCAAACTAAAAATTCTTAAGAACAACACACCAAGTATAACACAAGAGTGTAGCCGAATTTCTCGTGAAGGGCTCTGGGCTATCTCCTCAAGATTCCTCTAGATAAGAGTTGAGGTGCCGCTATGGCTCTCTTGGTTGAATACAAGTGTGAGCAAACAAACCCAAGCATATGTCAATTTGAGCACAAGTATATATCAAACATATAAAGATAAAGGCAATGCAAGAATGCAAGATATAAACACAAGTGAGAGATAGAGAGAAAGAGAGCAATCACAAACACGGGAGATTTGTTTCGAGGTTCGAGCACCCTTGTTCTACGTCCCCACCTTCAACACTATGAAGGATTTTCACTAAAAACGATCCCACTGGATCACTCGGTGCCGCAACACCTACAAGCGAGTTCAACTAGAACTCTTTTGGACTCTCTAATCCCTCTCTTATTCCCGCAAGAACAAACACACGCAAGCACACAAGCTTGCCGAGGCCGCACCTCTATACCGAGCTCTCACTAGAACTCGAAACAACGCGAACCCGCAAGTTCGCCTCCTCAAAGTACAATGTAGAATACTTGGTGATCTAAACACTTTGATCACCTAAAATAACTCTCACAACACTCTCCTATAGGATGGATTTAGCAATGGAAAGCTCAAGTATGTGTGAGAAAAACAAGGATTGAATTGGTGGTGAAAAACTCAAGAAATCACTTTGAAAACTCTTGATAAACTCTCCTTTTGATTTGGAAATATTGGCTCTAAAACATGTGGATAAAGCCACTGATACATGTAAGAAAAAATTAGCCCAAAAACTCTCTTGAAATCTTATAGAAAATAGTCCAAGGGAAGCCTCTTTTATAGGCATCCAAAATCTGCCCGTTGGAGGCCAACTCAGCAATTCAGACTGTTGTCGGTCGACCGGCCGGTCGACCGCCAACGGTCAGATTTCCAACCATTGTGCCACCGGTTAACCGGCCGGTCGACCGTGGCCTGGATACAGAGAGCAGAGCTCTCCGCCGGTCGACCGGGGCCATTTCTAGAGAGCAGAACTCTCTGGCGGTCGACCGGGACGGTCGACCGGCCTTCCAGCCAAACAAGCTGTGCACGTTTTGTGCACGTCGGTCGACCGCCCGGTCGACCGTGCGGTCGACCGGCAGAAGGCCAGAAATAGCAATTTTAGGGATTTAAAACTCGATCTTTTTCCTTCAATAAAATCTCATAAATTCTCTAAAAATCTATAAAATAAGTTCAGCAATATACTTTGATATACAAACATGTTTGAGTAAAACTTAAAAAATGTTACAATATTTTGAACTATTTTTGTAATATGGAAGTTTTGCCTCAAACAAAAATCTGTATTTTTCAAAATGATTTCTCCAAATTGAAAACCGATTTTTTCAAAACTCCTCCAAATATTAAAACAAGATATTCTAAACACTTTTAAAGCTTAGTATGTATGGATATGATTCACTACACATATATGATGAAATATCTATGTTTTTGACATTAAGCTCTAAATAAAGTTTTGGTGAAACACATGTATACTTTGAAGTCCAAAAACAAAATCGGTATTTTTCTAGAACTAAAAATCTTTTATGAATATACATATAAATCTTGTGTGTGTGTGTATAAGTACTTGAACAATGCACAACTAATCTATCCTTTACATTTTATCTAAAAATAAAATCTTACTAAAAACAAACCTTGACACAAGTCTTCTCTTGAGGTCTTCTTCCTCTTCTTGACTTGGTCCAAATCATGATCTAATGAGCTAGACTCCTCTTGAGTACTTGATGTGGTCTTGATGCACAAGCTCTTGAATCAACACGTGCTAGCTCTAAAACTTGACTTGAAATCTTTTGTTGAAGTTAAACACCTACTAAGATCTTGATCACATATCTGAGACTAATTAAACACAAGATCATTAGTACTATAACTACATGAGTTAATCATCATCAAAACTAGAGTGATGGGCCTTTGGGCTAACAGTCGTAGGGTTGTATTTGAGCGGGAATGATTTGGCCTCGAATCCTTCCAGAATGACACAAATCTGTGTGTGTGTGTGTGTGTGTGTGTGTGTGTGTGTGTGTGTCAATACATATACATGTACATATATAATTATTCGTGTGTGTCTATGTATGAGTGTGCATACATGTATCCATGTATGTGTATATATGTGTATGAATTTATGTGCATGTATGAATGTATCTAAGTATGTATATATATATATACACATATCTATGTTCCTATGGTGTATGTATGTGTGGCTAACTGTATATATATATATATATATATATATATATATATATATATATATATATATATATATATATATATATATATATATATATATATATATATATATATATATATATATGTAATAAATAGATACACACACAAGCATACACACATACATACACATCCATATACACACGCACACGTGTAAATAGATCGGTGTTAAGAATCTTGGTATCAACCAATGGTTTTAGCGGGTACAAATGGTTGAATCCTTCCAAAAGTAATAATCTTATCAGTAATATTGGCCCCAATATGAGCCAACATTATAGGGCTAATGTCGTATTGAGCAACTAAAATCTGATACGATGTTACCACTATATATAAGAATCGACTAAAAGTAGAAACCGATGTGTGTGTGTGTGTGTATATAAAGAGAGAGAGAGAAAGAGAGAGAGATAGACTTGTGTCCTTCCAAATGGATTTGAGCCCGAATCCTTCAACTCAAATACAACCCTCCGATATTCGAATACAAGATCTACTCCATTGAAGTTAATCTATATTATTTCAAGTATCTATAGCCAAAATCAAGTGTTTTGAATACTTTTTGCCTATACATGAAGTAGAGAACGGCCTTAATAGTGAGTTGGTTAGTTTAACGGTGTAGAACATTTGAAACCCAACAAAAATTGGTCTGTAGGGGTTTTTAAATGTTTAGATCATAATCAAATGGCCGGATCGAGAATCTAAAGACATAAATCTAACTAACTCACTACTTTCGGTCATCCATTTTATGCCACTTGATAGATGGGCAAAAAGTATTCAAAACACTTGATTTTTGGTTTACAGATACTTGAAATAATATAGATCAACTTCAACAGAGTGGATCTTTTATTCCAATGATGACGGTTGTATTTGAGTGGGAAGAATTCAGGCTCAAATCCTTTTGGAAGGACATAAGTCTACGTGCGCGCGCGCACACACATATATATCAAGAGAGAGAGAGACTTGTGTCATTCCGAAAATATTCAAGCCCAAAGGCCTTCCACTCTAGTTTTAATGATGATTAACTCATGTAGTTATGTGTACTAATAATCTTGTGTTATTTAGTTTCAGAACATTAATCAAGTTATTAGGTGGTGATTAGCTTCAACAAGATGATTTGGAAGCTTTCACATGTTGATTCAAGAGCCCAAGCGTCAAAGATCATATATAGCACTTGCTCGGTGGATCAAAGAGTTTTGGATCGAGTCGGCTTGGAGATTGCGCTCTACAAGAAGACATCGGTACCTAGTTTAGTTTTGTGTTTAGATCCAAATTGAAAAGATTAGAATAGTATGATATGCTCAAGTTCACAACACTCACGTTTCATGTTTTGGTTTTCGGTTTGGTAGGTTTAACAGATCTTGGTTTTCATGAATAGATTGATCAAAACAAGTTTACATGGTTTAATGTATATTAGATTTGTTCTATATACATGCATTCTTTATCTTCTTAGACAAACTTAGTTTGATATACCTATTCATGTGTTTTAGGTTTTGTATTTTAACAAAACATATTTTTGAAATTAATGACAAAAACATGGATATATATATATATATATATGTCATGCATATTGGTTTTCTACCCATATGCATCATGCCTAAATGTTGTTTAACATCATGTTTTCGTATTTGGATGAGTTTTGGACAAAATGTATTTTCTATTCAAAAATCCAAGTTTTAGAAAATACAAGTTTTGGTTTTTGGCAAAATTTCTATAACACAAAAATGTTTCAAAATGTTTGAAATTTGTGTTGAAATTATTAACACAAGTTTACATTTCAATATAAAATGATAAAACTACTTTTGTGTAATTTTAGAGTGTTTATGGGAATTTGTAAGATTATAAATACCTTGTTTTTCTGGCCCAGAACTGCAGCTGCCTGGCTAGGTCGGTCGACCGGACGGTCGACCGAACCATGTAGCCGGTCGACCGAAGCTGTCGACCGACGTACACGGATACGTGCACGCTGGCTGCCCCATGAGTCGGTCGACCGCACGGTCGACCGACTGAGAGCAGTTTGCTCTCGGGTTGCCCCGGCCGACCGAACGGTCGACTGGAAAGAGCGTTGCTCTCTGTATCTGGGACGATCGACCGCCCGGTAAACCGGTTGCTGCCAGCGGTCATAATATGACCGTTGGCCGGTCGACCGAGCGGTCGACCAATAGTTCATTTTTGGCAGGATCTGCTGCTAACGGCTAGTTTTCCAAATGGCCTATAAATACCCCATTGGAAAGAGGTTTTCTAAAAGAATTTTTTGGACGAAATTTCTGAGCTTTCTCTGGTATTTAAAAAAGTTTTAAAAAGAGTTTCTTGGTGCTAAAAGATTAATCTTATTGTTTGAAAGTGTTTTTGATATTTCAAAGAAAAATAGTCTTTTGGGAATTTGGTTTGTTCTATCATTCAATATCTTTGTGGTGATTTCCCAAGTGATTTTTTCTTTGTTTTAAACACTTTGATTTCTCCACACTTGAGCTACATCTACTATCTCATTCTATAGGGTCCTTGTGTGGGAAAGAAATTGTTTGTGGTTGTTGTTTAGACCACCAAGTTGTAAACCCTACATTTGCTTGGCTTTGTGCCTTTCCCTCATCGTGTTGAGGAGGTTGTGCATTTGGGTTGTATCCCTCAAGTTGTGAGGTGATCCTTGTGTAGCTTTGTGCTAATCCCTCAAGTTGTGAGGTGATTGTTTGTTGGCTTGGAGTTGTGCCTCAAGGAGGAGGTTGTGTTTGTAAGGAGAGGAGTTGGGTACTCCTTGTAATTGTTATTGCCCCAAATCCTCGGTGGAGGTTCCTTTTGTGGGAGTCCTTTGTGGAAAGCTAGTGGACTTGAAATCCTTCTGTGTGAAGGCGGCGATATAGAGCTAGGTGCTCGAACCTCGAAACATACCTTGTTGTTTGCGCTTGATCCCTTGGCTCTTACTCTCTCTACATTGTGCCTTGCATCAATTCATATTGTTCATTCATATTTATTTGCTTGGCTTGTTTGAGTGTGCATCTCTTGTTAATTGCAATTAGTTTTTAAATTCCGCATTAAGTTCACTAGATTAGCATTATCACCTATTCACCCCCTCTAGGTGATTTCAATTGGTATCAGAGCCTACGCTCCTGATATTTAGGTTTAACCACCTAGGAGTGAGATCTTGGTTTGCTAATCTTCATTTGCATTTTTCATTTGCACACATTTAGTTTGCACTCATGGATAGCCCTCCTATGTTTGATTTTTCTAGACATGATATTTGGAAGGCCAAGATGAGTAGTCATTTAAAAAGCCTAGGACATCTAGTTTATCAAGCCACTACTCAAGAATCCTACCCTAATGCTAGCAAGCATAAAAAGGCAAATGCATTAGCACTTAAGACACTTAGAGCATCTCTTAATGATGATCTTCTACATGTGTTTGATCATTATGATTCGGCTTTTGCAGTTTGGAGCATTTTGACTTCTCCCGAGCTTCCAAGGATCATTAACAAGTTGAGGAGATCTAGGAGAGACAAGTCCGACGAGCATTGCCTCATGGTCTAAGGGAAAGACTCCCTTGAGGTACAATCGGATTCTTAACTAGATGATAGCTCTAGTTCATATTGCTATGGGTGTTTGGAAGTTCAAAATTTAAATGTAGAACTTGCCTCAAAGCTTGAAAATTCTTAGAAAAACATGAACTTTTGAAAAAGAAGAACTTTGATTTAAAAGAAGAAATGAAGGATTTGTGCTCAACTTTTGAATCGGTTTTGCAAGAGAAGGAAGAGATTACTAGTGAACGTGACTCATTAAGATCTCAACTAGACCTTGCCCTAAAAGAGATTGATGTTTTGAAAAGCAAAAATGATTGTGATGATGTTGTGAAAAACAATGAGGTTTTATCTTCAAAATTGGATTTTGTTTTAAAAGATAACCTTGTTTTGAAAAATGAAATTGATTTTATTACAAAAGAATTGGATTTTGTTTTAAAGAAAAATGATTCTTTGAAAATTGAATTGTCTTCACATGTTTGCCATGCTAGTGTAGCTTCTTTACCTAGCACTCCTATTGCATGCTCCACTTTATCTTCTAGTATTGAAAATGATATAAATATTTTGAAGAAAAGTGTTGATTGTTTGGGCTCCACTTTGAGCCAATGTGCTTTGGATCATACACGCTTGGAAACCTTGCTTCATAAGAAACAAGTTCCATCTTTGCGTGCACACCCAATACGGCATACACATGCTTCCCACGGTCACCACCATCACATGTATGCTCATGTGTTCACGTGTACACATTGTGGTCGAAAAGGCCATGCTAGATTTTGCTATGATCGTTTACATGTTGAAAATTTAGCAAATAATCTTGTTTGGGTTAGGAAAGATACTAACCCATATGGACCCAAAAGAAAATGGGTACCAAAGACCACCCCTCATGTATTTGATGTAGGTGTGGGCTCTCGCATCACGTGAGAGTAGCGGTGCCTTGGAGTGGATGCGTTCCGTGCTAAAGAGAAAACAAATTTGGATGCATCACTTTCAAGGGGAGTTTGGTGGAGAGGACCACCATTAGTTTGGAGATCTAGAGAGGTGCCCTCATCGGTTTTAGTATCAATCTCTAACTCCCGTTTATATTTGCATGCTTTTCATGTTCATCATTTCATAACATGTCTTGGTTTATTGATTATTATGTTTATGCTATGACAATTAGATTAGTGTTATACATGTTAGTTATTTGAGACACCCATGTTTAAATTGGACTTATCTTTGTGTTCTCACTTTATTTTTAAACTAATATGTGTGTCCTAGATCTAATACATATGCATACACATAATGATCATATGGATGTTTATGATTCTTGTTTTGATATTTCATGTTTTTGATGTTTATAGTTTAGTATGTTAAATGCCATGATTCTTAGATCATTGACATGCATGTATAGCTTTTGAGATCACCCATTTTTATATGGACCCATATGTTGTGTTCTCACCATTTGTTTAGCTATTATGCACATCATAGCTCTAATAGCATGTGAATTTACATAATGATCATTTTTATGTTTATCATGTTGATTTATGTCCCGTTTTATGCCTCATGTTTTGAATATACGTTTAAATGTTAGTTTTCATTAAGACTAGATTTTATACTTGTACATGTAGTGGGCCACAAATAAATCTTTATATATGTTTGTGCTTGGATGCTTATTTGTACCCATTAGATGTTCTAGTATAGTCTAGTTTTGATGATTCATGCATTCTAACTTGTATTCCCTAATTTGGACATGTTTTATAATCATGTGTTTTCGCTTCATGTATATGTTCATTTTGACAAACTTTAAGATATACATGTATACCTCTTGAGTCATTTGCTTTTCATGCAAATCTTTATTATGGACTCAATTGTGTTTAGGGATATGTATGTATACTTTTTGTGTTGTCAAAACATACATATGCCTTGAAGTATAAATTGTTTTTAATGAAAATTTAGTTTTTCATGTTTTCATGTTTAAAGGAATTTCAATTGAGCTTAATTGCTATTTTCATGTTTATGTGTTTCACATAACACTTGTGCACTCACTTTATTATGTTTCTCATGACTTTGTTTTCATGAGTATGATATGGGCTATATAGACTTTGAGTGTTAGTGATCATGTGATCTTCATGTTTCATGAAAAATGATTTTGTTTTATTCCTTACTTGAAGGATTTCGTACTAGTTTACAAGTTTTCCCATTTAACTAGTTCGTATTCTTCTCATGGTAGATGTTTTCAAACATACTATATTTTCAAACCTATTTTTGAAAACCCTACCTTCAATGGGCAGTTGGTTGGGAGACCATGCTCATGTATGCTTTATAATGGAAATCATTTTAAACTTGAACATGCGTTGGGAGGATAGGTTATATGAGATATACATTTGATCTTATTGGTTGTTTCAATTGGTATCATTGGACCCTTTCAATTGGTATCAATAATTGATACTTCTTTGTATACTCATATCTTTGTATGTATGTATGCTTACATTTCAAATGGTATCATTTCAATTGGTATCAAACTTTTCATACATATATGTTTTATTTGTGCTTATTATATCCCTATATCTTGAGCACAAAATTTAATTTATGCTAAAGCTTGAGCTTCAACATTGTGTCAATTGATTCACTTTTCAATTGGTATCTTAATTTAAGCTTATGCATGTGTTTAGTTTGTATTTCATAAAGGGGGAGAAACTTCGATTTTCATTTTTTCAATTGGTATTTTGTTTTACTATTGAGTTTGTATTCCACTCCCTTACTTTATGATAGAAAAATTTCTATTAGTATCTTTGCCTTAAAGAATAATAATTAATGTTTTATATGATTTGTTTCAATGCATCGTTTACCTTTATTACAGTTGGTATCATTTGATATAGGCATTTCTTAAATTGTTTTACACTCATTTCAATTGGTATCATATATGCACCTCATTGACACATTTTTAATTAGTATCATGTTTGATTTAACCCCTTATTGATATTTTTGTTTTAGACAAAAAGGGGGAGAAGATTTTCTTGAAATCTTTGAGTTTTTACCCCTTTATTGATGATTGACAAAAAGGGGGAGAAATATTTGAGTTCATATATGCATATTATGTTTTGCATATATTAAGTTTAATTGGTATTTAGAACATGTTTTAATTGGTATCTAGATGTTTTAATTGGTATCTAGAACATGTTTTGTTTTGACAATTTCAATTGGCATCAGAGCGATTTCAATTGGTATAAGAACAAGTTTTATTTTATTGTTTTATGCATGACTATGCATGTACATGTTTAATATTCATTGCATATATTTATGTTTTATGTCTATGCATGAGTTAAGGGGGAGCTTTTTTGAAGCTTAACTTTAATCCATGCATATATAACTGCATGAGTTTTGTCATCATCAAAAAGGGGAGATTGTTGGCCCAAAGGCCTTCCACTCTAGTTTTGATGATGATTAACTCATGTAGTTATGTGTACTAATAATCTTGTGTTATTTAGTTTCAGAACATTAATCAAGTTATTAGGTGGTGATTAGCTTCAACAAGATGATTTGGAAGCTTTCACATGTTGATTCAAGAACCCAAGCGTCAAAGATCATATATAGCACTTGCTCGGTGGATCAAAGAGTTTTGGATCGAGTCGGCTTGGAGATTGCGCTCTACAAGAAGACATCGGTACCTAGTTTAGTTTTGTGTTTAGATCCAAATTGAAAAGATTAGAATAGTATGATATGCTCAAGTTCACAACACTCACGTTTCATGTTTTGGTTTTCGGTTTGAAAGGTTTAACCGATCTTGGTTTTCATGAATAGATTGATCAAAACAAGTTTACATGGTTTAATGTATATTAGATTTGTTCTATATACATGCATGCTTTATCTTCTTAGACAAACTTAGTTTGATATACCTATTCATGTGTTTTAGGTTTTGTATTTTAACAAAACATATTTTTGGAATTAATGACAAAAACATGGATATATATATATTTCATGCATATTGGTTTTCTACCCATATGCATCATGCCTAAATGTTGTTTAATATCATGTTTTCGTATTTGGATGAGTTTTGGACAAAATGTATTTTCTATTCAAAAATCTAAGTTTTAGAAAATACAAGTTTTGGTTTTTGGCAAAATTCCTATAACACAAAAATGTTTCAAAATGTTTGAAATTTGTGTTGAAATTATTAACACAAGTTTACATTTCAATATAAAATGATAAAACTACTTTTGTGTAATTTTAGAGTGTTTATGGGAATTTGTAAGATTATAAATACCTTGTTTTTCTGGCCTAGAACTGCAGCTACCAGGCTAGGTAGGTCGACCGGACGATCGACCGAACCATGTAGCCGGTCGACCGAAGCTGTCGACCGACGTGCACGGATACGTGCACGCTGGCTGCCCCATGAGTCGGTCGACCGCACGGTCGACCGACTGAGAGCAATTTGCTCTCGGGTTGCCCCCGGCCGACCGAACGGTCGACCGGAAAGAGAGCGTTGCTCTCTGTATCTAGGACGGTCGACCGCCCGGTCGACCGGTTGCTGCCAGCGGTCATAATATGACCGTTGGCCGGTCGACTGAGCGTCGACCGGTAGTTCATTTTTGGCAGGATCTGCTGCTAACGGCTAGTTTTCCAAATGGCCTATAAATACCCCATTGGAAAGAGGTTTTCTAAAAGAATTTTTTGGACGAAATTTCTGAGTTTTCTCTAGTATTTAAACAAGTTTTAAAAAGAGTTTCTTGGTGCTAAAAAGATCAATCTTATTGTTTGAAAGTGTTTTTGATATTTCAAAGAAAAATAGTCTTTTGGGAATTTGGTTTGGTTCTATCATTCAATATCTTTGTGGTGATTTCCCAAGTGATTTTTTCTTTATTTTAAACACTTCGATTTCTCCACACTTGAGCTACATCTACTATCTCATTCTATAGGGTCCTTGTGTGGGAAAGAAATTATTTGTGGTTGTTGTTTAGACCACCAAGTTGTAAACCCTACATTTGCTTGGCTTTGTGCCTTTCCCTCATTGTGTTGAGGAGGTTGTGCATTTGGGTTGTATCCCTCAAGTTGTGAGGTGATCCTTGTGTAGCTTTGTGCTAATCCCTCAAGTTGTGAGGTGATTGTTTGTTGGCTTGGAGTTGTGCCTCAAGGAGGAGGTTGTGTTTATAAGGAGAGGAGTTGGGTACTCCTTGTAATTGTTATTGCCCCAAATCCTCGGTGGAGGTTCCCTTTGTAGGAGTCCTTTGTGGACAAGCTAGCGGACTTGAAATCCTTCTGTGTGAAGGCGGGGATGTAGAGCTGGGTGCTCAAACCTCGAAACATACCTTGTTGTTTGTGCTTGATCCCTTGGCTCTTACTCTCTCTCTACATTGTGCCTTGCATCAATTCATATTGTTCATTCATATTTATTTGCTTGGCTTGTTTGAGTGTGCATCTCTTGTTAATTGCAATTAGTTTTTAAATTCCGCATTAAGTTCACTAGATTAGCATTATCACCTATTCACCCCCCTCTAGGTGATTTCATGTATCTCCAATAAAGAAAGAAAATAATAAAAATCTTTTAACCAGTAATCTCTTTTTATTTGTTTGAGGTCCTATCAAGAAGCAAAAGAAGAAGTTTGAACATCAACAAGTAATTATCAGATTTGTTTTGTTGACCAATTTTTCATATTATCTTATCTTATTTATAGATTTACGTTCTCAATTGAAGGTTATTTGGAGACAATCCATCTCTTTCAGCATGCTGGCTTGATATAAAGACTTAAAAGTTGATATTGAAATCTTCATTGTTCACTTTTTTAATATTTATTTTTAAAATAAGAAAAATCATTAATGTACTTTTTAAGGCTTTGAAAGTTGGGTATTTAGTTGCTTTCTCCTCAAGTATTTAAAATACATTTACACGAGGTCAGTAATATGTTATTAATTAATAAAATATTTTAATTTAAACTTTTATTATAATTTTTATTTAATTTTAGTTACATGAGTTTTTATTTTACAATTTAAGTTTTCAGAATGAAATTACAGCTCTTGTTAATCATGCAAGTATACTTGAATACTTAAAGTATTAGTTTTCAAAGTGTTATATGCATTTTTTATAATTTAATGGGATAATGTTGATTTAAATGCATGTTTGTATGTTGTGTGTGTGTATGTCATTCCGGAAGGATTTGAGGCTGAATCCTTTCCCCTCGAATACCGTTGAAGTTGATCTACATTATTTTAAGTAACTAAAAATAAAAAAATTATGTATTTTGAATATTTTTTGCCCATCCATCATGTAGGAGCAAAATTGTAATATCCCTAGTTTAAAATACTGTATTTTTATTTTTCTAAAGGATTTATTTTATTTTACTGGTGATATTATTATTATTTATTAACTTGAGTTACAGTACAAATTATTTTAAGATAGTAAATGGTATTTTGGCCTTATAATTATATTTAGCATTATTAAGTATTATCATT
Source organism: Agave tequilana (assembly GCA_038442645.1). Taxonomy (NCBI): domain Eukaryota; kingdom Viridiplantae; phylum Streptophyta; class Magnoliopsida; order Asparagales; family Asparagaceae; genus Agave; species Agave tequilana. The sequence continues at coordinate 18,984 of JAVJIF010009579.1, forward strand.
TTAATTACTAGCTAGTATTTTTCCCATTACTATGTTACTAGTATTGTAGTTGCTATTATTGTTAATATTGATATTATTATTATTCTTATCATATTGTATTGTTTTAGTCATTATTATTAATGTTTGTACTGTTACCAAGTATTATTAAATAAGATCTTTAATGTTGATAATTTTATTATAATTATTATTGTTAATTATTATTATGATATTGTTAATCACTATTAGTAGTATTATTATTTATATCCAAGCCAAATAAGCTTAGCCCATTCTCCTTTTTCTTTTATTTTCTTTTCCTTTTTATTCTAAGCCCACATGAGCCAAGCCCACTTCCTTATTTTCATCTTTTTCTATTTTTCTTTAAGCCCAAAAACTAAGCCCGCAAGCCCACTCTCTATTTTCTTTTTCTTCATATCACTTAATTCTTTTAACTAAAGCCCAATAATCTATAATTCATTACCATTAAGATTCTTACCCATTAACCCAAAACCCAATTCATATCCAAATCTTATTTTCAAAATCATGATCTTAAAAAAATCCTAATTCCTAATTTAAATCCTAATAAAAATCATATTTAAATCAAATCTCTTTGAGATTTTTCTGCAACCTTCCATTCTTATCTAAATTGCTAAATTAAGTAATCTAACCTAATTGGAATTCTAAATTGCTAAATTAAATAATCTAACCTAATTGGAATTCAAGTTCTAAAAATCTCTTATAACCATATAAAGACCCAAACCCTTCTTTCTCTTCTACCTCAAGAGAAAACCCTAATCTAAAATTTTTCCCACTTCCATCTCTTCCTTCTCCTCAAACGAATCGTGAACAATAAGGCTTCGAAGTACAGGGATTGAGGAGAAAGCAAGGAGGAACAACTCAAGTAAGTAAAAATTTAATTTTTATGAATTAAAAATATTTAATTGAAATAGCATGATTAAGATTCTATTTTGTTATGAACCTAGATCTCCCATATATCTAAATCAGTTATATGAATTAGAATATAATAACATCTCATGATTTAAAAGTCCCCCTTCTACGAAATTGAGAACCCATCCAATAATAATAAATAGAATAAGATTTGTATGAATAAAAAAATTAAAATTAAATTTAAGTATCATGCTTAGATCTCCTCTTTTCAAGAATTTCTTCATCATCAAAAAAAAAAAACTTCACCATTATCTAAATAAAACTTATATAAAAGTGATATATCATTCTCTAATAGGAATATTTTAGAAAACAATAAAAAATGAAGCACTGCTCTCGGCTTGGCCGAGAGCAGGCGCTGCACAGCAGGAGGGCCTGGACGGCCTGGCTGGCCCAGGCTGGCCAGGCCTGGCCTAGCCCGGGCCTGGCAGGCTCGGGTTGGGCCTATTTAAAAAAAAAAATTTTTACAGGCCGGACCAGATCCGGCTTGGCCTGGGCGGGCCTGGCCCGGGTCTGGCCGGGCTGGGCAGCAGCCTCCCAATTCGGAAAAAAAATTACTAATAGGCCGGACTAGACCCAGCCTGGCCTGGGCGGGCCTAGCCCGGGTCTGGCCAGGCCCAGCTGCACAGGGAGCCCAAAGGAAAGGAAAAAAAAGAGAAAAGAAAAGAAGAAAGAAAAGAAAGAAAGAAAGAAGAATACACATAAAAAGAAAAATAGTTAAAAATATCAGAAAAATAGAGAAAAAATATAAATCACAATCTACATTACTTCTACTTTTCATGATAAAATTTTTAGAAGAATAACAACATAAATTAAATCAAATTATCCCCTTTAAAGTCAGTTTTATTAAATGGTAAATTCGATTCCGTTACGAAATTTAATGTTAAAAAGTTTTTTTTAAAAAAAACAACAAAAGAGAATTTAAAATTTGATAAATTAAACTTATTAATTTCATGTAATTTAAAAGATCATATCCCCAATCTTAAGCTAATTAATCAAGATTAAATAAATAAAAGATCCTAACAATTTCTATTGAAATACTTTATGTAGATTTACCGGGATTCTAGGATTTGTAGTGCTTTGGATTGCGATCTAACTCAGGTGAGTATTTCACTTCTTTATTTAATTTTATTTAATTTTGTTGTGAGTGTTCGTTCTTGTGCTATTGCTTATTTACCGTTGTCGGTATGCCTTTACCTGTTACACTTATCATTTCATTTGACTTTCTTTTATGTCTTAGCAGTTTGATTCCTTGTACTACTTTATGAGTCATCCATGATTATTCACTTTATTTACGTAGTTGATAGAAGCTTGTATCAGCGTCATTTCATGTGTTGGTAGATGACCGTTATTGGCTTAGGCCTAGTATGGATATACTGTGGACTGGATTTAATCTTGTAACTAATCTAATTATGATAATCTTAGAATATGAATATATTGATCTTGAGGATTGGTTCGTGATTGAGGTTAGAGACTCATATTTTATGTATAGCATTGTCAGACGAATTGTTTGGTGACTATTCCGATTAGAACTCCTTTGGCTATTAAGGACATGTTAGACATGATGTTAGTTTATTGATAGACTGTTTTACCGATGCATAGATATGTGTGAATATGATACCCTTGACTCTAGTGTATACGATAACACTGACTTCTGGATTGTTAGGAGCTATTATTTTTGGATTATCGCATTGGTGAGTTTGATTGATATATTAATGATCTTATTGATATTGACTATTAGATATAGGGGTGATCTAAACCCTATGTTGATCGAGGACGTTACACTGCGTAGTTATGATTTTGATTGATTGGGATATTGATGATTTAATAAATAGGAGATCTTTATTGATAAAATGAAAATTTTGGACTTGAACCTGTCGGTAAACTCGATTGGATTTGAGTTGACTTGGGGGTTGAGGAATAGACGTTGACTGGGTTGACTTGACCTGGCTTGGTGGGTTTTTTTAAAATATGTGTACTTGATATGTTACTTGACTTTGGGATCCTGTGATTGACCTTGATAGAGTGAGTGTGTGTGATAATCTAGATCAAATTAAAATATGAGGATTTGATTAGATGTATCAGAACTTGTGTTCATTTCAGTTATTGAGGTTCAGATATATCGGTGACTATATTACATGTTCGGAGTTTTATGACAGCTATTGATCGATCAGATTTATTGATGACTTAGAGGATGGATACATCGATGACTTTGAGGATATGAGTTGATTATATACATTGGCCGGATTATTCTGTTCATGATAGTAGATCATTAATCATCCTGAATATCTTGATTTGCATGAGGAACTTCATTGTTTATACATGATATCTACCTGATATTATTGTCCATGTTACTTAATTGCTGAGAAAATATTGTTACACGGTAACAACACCGTCATGTTATACTTGTTATATATTCATGTTATACCGGTATCCTGTTCATTGATATTATATATTCCTGTTCTACCGGTATCCTGATTACATGTTGATATTGTTACCGTGATTACCACCGAGTTATCCCAGTGATTTAAGTAACATGCACATTAAATAATCTTGATAAACTAATAACATGACATTAAACAACTTACACTGGGATTGGGGAGATTGATGGAGGAGACAACGTCTGTATTTTGGGCGGACCTAGGATTTAGGTTGCGCAGCCGAAGAGGGTTCCACTGCAAAGTTCCCGTGGGGTGACTGGCACCCCGTCCTGTTCCTGTTATACATGTTATACATGTACATGTTCCTGTTATACATGCTCCTGACTACCTTGCGGTAGGTCCTGATTCAGCGCCAGGAGTCTGGGCCGTGATCCCGGGTATGCACGGGACCCACCTAAAACACAAACAATGTCTCCAACCGATCAGTTTCAATAACTGAGGACCTCGATTGGCATGTGTGGTAGGCGTAGTATGGGATGCGTCTATTACATGTGAGAATTGGTGTTCGCTGACATAATTAATAATAATAAACTGTTAATGTATTGTGACTAACCGTGATCACCCGACTGTATATATATATATATATAAACTATGATAGATATAGGATTGTACACCAGACTAGTGACATATGCTTGGTTATACCTTCAGATATCAGTTGCTTGTTTACAGTTGTGATAGTTGACTTTTATCTTCATTCATGTTGTTATGCAGTTATCCTTTAGTTATCTGTTTATCATGTTATTTAGTTATCTTCTGTCTGTAGTTTATCTAGTTATTATTTTGTGCACATTGTTTATATGCACGAGCTCTCTTCTTTACACACACACTCACCAGGTCGCTTTCTGACGACCCTGGATTCGCACGTCCAGATATTGGACGCTTTGTTTCTATTGTGCAGGTATTCGAGGAGACGGTACGCTTCGCGAAGAGCTAGAGCTTCTCCCTATTCGATTCCAGTATTCTTATCTTTCTTGTCTTCATATTATTTCCTGATTCTCGTTATATCAGATTCATTTGTTATTCCAGTCTTTATTCATATGATATCATGTGTGGATGCTTATATGTATTATTGCAGTGGTCGTTGACTCATTATAGTATAAATTCATAACTTGTTTCGGGTTACTTAAGGCTTAGTGCATATACGTGAGGTATTTTCTTTATGTATATGCGTCGCCGACTCGTGTCGTGTCTCCGCTCCAGCGTATTTTGGGAAGTGGGGCATGACAGGGTTTTCTTGGTATCAGAGCCAGGTTTAAAATAAAAGACCTAATTCATACTGGTAACTTGCAACAAGCTATAGTACACTGCAATATACATATACTACCATACGATGATATTGAGTCCATTTGGAATTGATTGTTCCCCCTTTTGATATCCATCTCTTTGATCTATTAATATCCCTAATTCTAACTCTTTTTTTTCTAGAGTAATCTGAGTTCCATCTTGATTCCTATCCTCTTTTCGATTCTATTTCCCTAATTTTGCCCTCTGAGTTTGATCACTCAATTCTGAAGCCAATAATAAAGATCAGAGCGCGCAGCGGAAGCATGGTGAAGTCTTGATGCAGTGAGAAGCGGTATGGAAGCTTCATCATCTTCATAATTTGATTTTTATCATTTCCTACTTTATGAAAATTTCGAGGACGAAATTTTTGTTAAGGTGGGTAGAATGTAATATCCCTAGTTTAAAATACTGTATTTTTATTTTTCTAAAGTATTTATTTTATTTTACTGGTGATATTATTATTATTTATTAACTTGAGTTACAGTACAAATTATTTTAAGATAGTAAATGATATTTTGGCCTTATAATTATATTTAGCATTATTAAGTATTATCATTTTAATTTCTAGCTAGTATTTTTCCCATTACTATGTTAGTAGTATTGTAGTTGCCATTATTGTTAATATTGATATTGTTATTATTCTTATCATATTGTATTGTTTTAGTCATTATTATTAATGTTAGTACTCTTACCAAGTATTATTAAATAAGATCTTTAATGTTGATAATTTTATTGTAATTATTATTGTTAATTATTATTATGATATTGTTAATCACTATTAGTAATATTATTATTTATATCCAAGCCAAATAAGCTTAGCCCATTCTCCTTTTTCTTTTATTTTCTTTTCCTTTTTATTCTAAGCCCACATGAGCCAAGCCCACTTCCTTATTTTCATCTTTTTCTATTTTTCTTTAAGCCCAAAAACTAAGCCCGCAAGCCCACTCTCTATTTTCTTATTCTTTATATCACTTAATTCTTTGAACTAAAGCCCAATAATCTATAATCCATTACCATTAAGATTCTTACCCATTAGCCCAAAACCCAATTCAAATCCCAATTCTAATCCAAATCTTATTTTTAAAATCATGATCTTAAAAAAAATCCTAATCCTAATCCTAATTTAAATCCTAATAAAAATCATATTTAAATCAAATCTTTTTGAGATTTTTCTGCAACCTTCTATTCTTATCTAAATTGCTAAATTAAGTAATCTAACCTAATTGGAATTCTAAATTGCTAAATTAAGTAATCTAACCTAATTGGAATTCATGTTCTAAAAATCTCTTATAACCATATAAAGACCCAAATCCTTCTTTCTCTTCTACCTCAAGAGAAAACCCTAATCTAAAATTTCCCCACTTCCATCTCTTCCTTCTCCTCAAACGAATCGTGAACAATAAGGCTTCGAAGTATAGGGATTGAGGAGAAAGCAAGGAGGAACAACTCAAGTAAGTAAAAATTTAATTTTTATGAATTAAAAATATTTAATTGAAATAACATGAATAAGATTCTATTTTGTTATGAACCTAGATCTCTCATATATCTAAATCAGTTATATGAATTAGAATATGATAACATCTCATGATTTAAAATCCCCCTTTACGAAATTGAGAACCCATCCAATAATAAGAAATAGAATAAAATTTGTATGAATAAAAAAATTAAAAATTAAATTTAAGTATCATGCTTAGATCTCCTCTTTTCAAGAATTTCTTCATCATCAAAAAAAAACCTTCACCATTATCTAAATAAAACTTATATAAAAGTGATATATCATTCTCTAATAGAAATATTTTAGAAAAAATGAAACACTGCTCTCGGCTTGGCCGAGAGCAGACGCTGCACAGCAGGAGGGCCTGGCCCGGGCCTGGCAGGCCCGGGTTGGGCCTATTAAAAAAAAAATTTACAGCCGGACCAGACCAGACCTGGCCTGGGCCGGCCTGGCCCGGGTATGGCCGGCCTGGGCAACAGCCTCCCAATACAAAAAAAAAAAAATACTAAAAGGCCGGACCAAACCCGGCCTGGCCAGGCTGGGCTGCACAGGGAGCCCAAAGGAAAGGGGAAAAAAGGGAAAAGAAAAGAAGAAAGAAAAGAAAGAAAGAAATAAGAATACAAATAAAAAGAAAAATAATTAAAATTATCAGGAAAATAGAGAAAAAATATAAATCACAATCTACATTACTTCTACTTTTCATGATAAAATTTTTAAAAGAATAGCAACATAAATTAAATCAAATTACCCCCTTTAAAGTCAGTTTTATTAAATGGTAAATTCGAACCCGTTACGAAATTAATTGTTAAAATGTTTTTTTTTAAAAACACAACAAAAGAGAATTTAAAATTTGATAAATTAAACTTATTAGTTTCATGTAATTTAAAAGATCATATCCCCAATCTTAAGCTAATTAATCAAGATTAAATAAATAAAAGATCCTAACAATTTCTATTGAAATACTTTATGTAGATTTACCGGGATTCTAGGATTTGCAGTGCTTTGGATTGCGATCTAACTCAGGTGAGTGTTTCACTTCTTTATTTAATTTTATTTAATTTTGTTGTGAGTGTTCGTTCTTGTGCAATTGCTTATTTACCGTTGTCGGTATGCATTTACCTGTTACACTTATCATTTCATGTGACTTTCTTTTATGTCTTAGCAGTTTGATTCCTTGTACTACTTTATGAGTCATCCATGATTATTCACTTTATTTACGTAGTTGATAGGAGCTTGTATCAGCGTCATTTCATATGTTGGTAGATGATCGTTATTAGCTTAGGCCTAGTATGGATATACTGTGGACTGGATTTAATCTTGTAACTAATCTAGTTGTGATAATCTTAGAATATAAATATATTGATCTTGAGGATTGGTTCGTGATTGAGGTTAGAGACTCATATTTTATGTATAGCATTGTCAGACGAATTGTTTGGTGACTATTCCGATTAGAACTCCTTTGGCTATTAAGGACATGTTAGATATGATGTTAGTTTATTGATAGACTGTTTTACCGATGCATAGATATGTGTGAATATGATACCCTTGACTCTAGTGTATACGATAACACTGACTTCTGGATTGTTAGGAGCTATTATTTTTGGATTATCTCATTGGTGAGTTTGATTGATATATTGATGATCTTATTGATATTGACTATTAGATATAGGGGTGATCTAGACCCTATGTTGATCGAGGACATTACACTGCGTAGTTATGATTTTGATTGATTAGGATATTGATGATTTAATAAATAGGAGATCTTTATTGATAAAATGAAAATTTTGGTCTTGAACCTGTCTGTAAACTCGATTGGATTTGAGTTGACTTGGGGGTTGAGGAATAGACGTTGACTGGGTTGACTTGACCTGGCTTGGTGGGTTTTTTTTAAATATGTGTACTTGATATGTTACTTGACTTTGGGATCCTGTGATTGACCTTGATAGAGTGAGTGTGTGTGATAATCTAGATCAAATTAAAATATGAGGATTTGATTAGATGTATCAGAACTTGTGTTCATTTCAGTTATTGAGGTTCAGATATATCGGTGACTATATACATGTTCGGAGTTTTATGACAGCTATTGATCGATCCGATTTATTGATGACTTAGAGGATGGATACATCGATGACTTTGAGGATATGAGTTGATTATATACATTGCCCGGATTATTCTATTCATGATAGTAGATCATTACTCATCCTAAATATCTTGATTTACATGAGGAACTTGATTGTTTATACATGATATCTACCTGATATTATTGTCCATGTTACTGAAATACACCTAGAGGGGGGGTGAATAGGTGTAATTGCTAATCTAATGCTCTTTTTAAATTTACTTAAGTGAGTGATGCAACGATCTCTCAAAACACGACTAAGAGCCGAATACCCCTTGCGAGGTTCTGAACTCCTTCCTCCCAATTCCCTTAAATGGGTTAGAGGTGCGCAATGCAACCGTGTTGTATTGAGGTGTGATCGAACAATTTCAAGTATGAAATGCGATGATGAAATGCACACAAGTAATGTATCAAGAAATATTGAAAGCAAGTAAAATAAACAAGTAAGGATAGCACAAGTAAAGGTTAGTTCACAAGCAATAAATTGGAAGTAATTGAAGCAAGAAATTAAGCAAGAGGAACGCCAAGCCAATCGCAAACAAAGTGATTTGTTTCGAGGTTCGAGCCCGTAGCTCTAGTCCCCGCCTTCACCTCCGTGAAGGGTTTCCACTATCCCCTTAGGATCCCGTACAAGTTAGGCCTCCAAAGACCTCAAGCCCGTAGCTTTACACCTTACAACGAAGCTCCACCGAAGAGCTTGTCTCCACAAGAACAAAGGTTACAACTTTGTGATCTCAACTAGACCACAACACTCTTTCTCTTTTACAAAACACTTCTTTTACAAACACTCTCACTCTTTTACAACTTCACTTATAGAAAGAATATGAGATTTTGGCTCTATGAAGTGTGGTGAGAAAAGCTTCAGTTGTAGAGTGATATTAGAGATCAAACAACAACTGAAAAACAAACTTAAAAGAATGGAAATGAAAGCTTTAAACTATTTTTCTCTTTCTCTTGAAAAACAATGAAAACTTGTATTTTTCTTGGTGAATAACTAAGGCCTATTCCCCACTATTTATAGGGAGAGAATAGGTTAAAACCCTGATTTTTCCTGCTAAAATCTTCTGCAAAAGCACCCCAACAACTCCTAAAAACTCTGTTAAAGAGAAACCCAAAAACAGTTTTTCAGAAATGCCCAAAAGGAAAGAGCCGTTGGGCTTGTTGCAGGCTTACCGGTCGACTTCCGGTCGACCGGGTCTCTGCTGGCAAAAGAGCCGTTGAGGCTCCGGTTGACTGCCAGTCGACCGATCTCACAGAAGGAAACCCAGTTTCCTTCTATCGGTCGACCGACCCAGTCGACCGAAAGATACAGAGAGCAGACCACAAAAATCAGTCGACCGATATTTAGGGTCGGTCGACCGGCAGACATGCACAGCCTCGTGCATGTCTGGCCACAGCAGCCGGTCGACTGATATTTAGGGTCGGTCGACCGGTCTGCCTGGAAAACAGTTTTCTGGGCAGATTTTTGAGTTAGAAAAATTTGTAAAAATTTCTTTAAAAATCTTAAGCTAAGTGTTATGCTGAAAATAGTTTATATACATGTATTTAAACAAGTTTTGAAGATATAAGGCTTTGGGTACATGTAAGTATGAACTAAGGCATAAACTTAGAAATACCATTCTCAAAAACATAGGCATATTCAAGACACATGTGTGTGCAAATCCTAGAGCCAAAATTTACATATCCTATCTTTAACAAAAACTACACTTACAAGCTTCTAGGTCTTCAAGACTTCAACATGGGCAATCTTCACTTGATCTTCAATATTGCACTTTGAGCCCAATTTGACTTGTCTTGAATCCAATAGCTTGTATTTGAGTCCAAAATCTTTGTATATGAGTGAGAGTACTTCTAGTATGATAATAAACCTGAAACACACTTTAAACAACAAATGATATTAGTACAAATAACTAATATGTTTTGTAATCATCAAAATACACTAAACATGGGTTGATTGTAACCTTGGGCCAACAATCTCCCCCTTTTTGATGATGACAAAACATATGAGTTATTAAACAAATAAAAGAGGAAAAGCTTGAAAAGCTCCCCCTTAAACAATGCTATATATTTAACATGAATATGAGAAACTATGTAAGCATACAAAAATCATTTTTAAAACAAAGTCATCACCATAAATAAGAAACTCAAACATGAACCAAATATTAAAACAACTAAAAAAAAAACTTAGTATTTCTCCAAACTCATACATTTTTCTCCCCCTTTTTGTCATACATCAAAAAGGGTTAAAACAAAAAAAAAATTTAACACATATTAAAAAACCAAAACAAAACAAACTAAGATACTTTAAGTATCAATCTTACAAACATTTAATTCACCACAAATAAAAGAAAATCTTGCATAATCTAAAGGTTTTGTGAAAATATCCGCAAGTTGAAAATCGGTTGAAACAAAATCTATATCAATGTCACCTTTTTCAAAGTGATCTCTAAGAAAATGATATCTAATGTCTATATGTTTGGTTTTACTATGTTGATTAGCATTTTTGGTCATGTGAATAGCACTAGTATTATCACAATAAATTTTAACATGATCAAAATGTAAATCAAAATCGAGAAGAGTATGTTGCATCCAAAGAACTTGTGCACAACAAGCTCCTGCCGCAACATACTCCGCCTCGGCAGTTGATAGGGCTACACTATTTTGCTTTTTGGAAGACCAAGACACAAGACAATTACCTAAGAATTGGCATGTTCCACTTGTACTCTTCCTATCTACCCTACAACCGGCATAGTCGGCATCCGAATAACTAGTCATGGTAAATTGGTTAGTTTTTGGATACCACAAACCTAAATCAATTGTGCCCTTAAGGTACCTAATTATGCGTTTTACCGCAATTAAGTGTGATTCCTTAGGACATGATTGAAAACGTGCACATAAACATACGGAAAACATTATATCCGGCCTACTAGCCGTAAGATAAAGTAAACTACCAATCATGCTACGAAATAATTTGATGTCTACTTCCTTACCTTGTTCATCCTTGTCAAGTTTTGTAGTGGTTGCCATGGGAGTCTTTGCTACTTTGGATCCTTCAAGCCCGAACCTCTTGATGAGTTCTTTGGTGTACTTGGCTTGGTTGATGAATGTCCCATCACTACGTTGCTTGATTTGAAGTCCAAGAAAGAAGTTGAGCTCCCCCATCATAGACATCTCAAATTCCCTTTTCATGCATGATTCAAAATTCTTGCAAAGAGAAACATTAGTAGATCCAAAAATAATGTCATCAACATAAATTTGAACTATGAGGATATCTTGATCTACATGTTTGGTAAATAATGTTTTATCAACTTTTCCTTTCTTAAAATCATTTGAAAGCAAAAATGAAGACAATCTTTCATACCAAGCCCTAGGGGCTTGTTTCAAACCATATAGTGCTTTATCTAATTTATAAACATAATTAGGGTGTGTAGGATCAACAAACCCGGGAGGTTGTTCAACATACACCTCCTCATCAATATAACCATTAAGAAAAGCACTCTTTACATCCATTTGAAATAACTTAAAATCTTTAAATGAGGCATATGCTAAGGTCATCCGTATGGCTTCGAGCCGTGCTACGGGTGCAAAGGTTTCTTCAAAATCAATCCCTTCGATTTGAGTGTAACCTTGGGCAACTAACCTAGCCTTGTTTCTAACTACATTACCCGATTCATCCAACTTGTTCTTAAAGATCCATTTAGTGCCAATAGTTGGTCTATCTTGGGGCCTAGGAACAAGGTGCCAAACTTGATTGCGCTCAAATTGATTGAGCTCCTCTTGCATTGCAAGCAACCAATATGAATCGGCCTCGGCCTCGAGGACATTTTTAGGTTCTATGTGTGAAATAAAAGCAAAATTACCACAAAAATCTTGAATCTTAGAGCGAGTGGTTACCCCTTTTGATACTTCACCTATGACGAGGTCCTTGGGATGATGAGGATTGAATCTCCAATCCTTTGGTAGTGGTTGAGAAGGCTCCTCTTCATTTGCTTGATGTTCATTTCCTTGAGCCTCTTCCACTTTGGCTTCACTTCCATCACCATCCTTTGGCTTGTCTCCCATGGTAGAAGCATCCTCCAAGGTCACTTTCTCCAAGCCTTCATCTAAAGCATCAATTTCTACACAATTCTTAACAAACTTGTTAGATTCCTCAAATTTAACATGAATAGATTCCTCAATAGTCAAAGTTGACCTATTGAAGACTCTATAAGCCTTACTAGTATTTGAGTAACCTACAAAAATAGCCTCATATGATCTAGCATCAAATTTTCCCAAATTAATATTTGTATTTAAAACAAAGCATTTGCAACCAAACACTTTGAAATAAGAAACATTAGGTTTTCTAGAAAAATACATCTCATAAGAAGTCTTAGTAGTATTTTTACATAGGAAAACACGATTTGCAATGTAACATGAAGTATGAACGGCCTCGGCCCACAAATAATGTGGTAGACCATATTCATTTAACATAGTCCTAGCCATCTCTTGCAAAGTACGATTTTTCCGCTCAACTACTCCATTTTGTTGTGGAGTTCTAGGACAAGAAAGTTCATGTTTTATTCCATGTTCCTCACAAAAAGCGGTAAAGGGAAGGTTAATGAACTCACCTCCTCTATCACTTCTTATTTTAATTATTGAGGAGTCATTTTCCTTTTCAACTCTTTTCTTAAAGGCTTGAAAATATGAAAAGGTTTGACTTTTATGTTCAAGAAAATAAACCCAAGTAAAACGCGAAAAATCATCTACTAAAACATAAGCAAATCTACTCCCACTTAAACTTTTGGTTTGTGTAGGGCCAAATAAATCCATGTGGATTAGCTCTAATGGACGTGATGACATGATATCCTTAATTGATTTGAATGAGGACTTAGTTTGTTTCCCAAATTGACATGCGTCACAAACTCGGTCCTTTTCAAAGTTCAATGAAGGAATACCCTTCACCATTTCCTTAGAGTTAAGCCTAGAAATATGGTCAAATGAAACGTGGCCTAATCTCCTATGCCACAACCAAGAGTCGTCATCGAGGGCTTTTAAACAAGTAATATTACAAGACATATTTAACATATCAATCATGTAAACATTGCTTTCACGAAAACCGGAAAATACACAAACATTAGAAGTTCTATCAATCACTTTACAAGAAACATTATCAAAAACAACATCAAAACCTTTATCACAAAGTTGACTAACACTCAAGAGATTATGCTTGAGGCCATCAACTAAAACCACATTTTCAATTAAAGGAGAGGTGCCAAGTTTTACATTACCAATACCGACGATTTTACCCTTGGCGTCATCTCCGAAGGTGACGGTGCCACCTTCATGATATCTTGATAGGGTTGCAAAGTTGTTGATGTCCCAAGTCATGTGCCTTGAGCAACCGCTATCAAGATACCACAAACCTCTACGTCGTTGGGCTTTGGAAAGTACCTATATCATTTAAAACAATAGTTGATTTTGGTACCCAAACTTTCTTGGGTCCTTGAAAGTTAGTGTTACGAACCCAAACATTATGATGTGATGCACTTAGTCTATCATAGCAAAAATTAGCTAAGTGTCCTTTCCTTCCACAATGTGAGCATGTGTACACTTTTCTATATATGAATGCATGATGTGTATCTGTAGTAGTGTGAGCATGCTTTTGGGGTTTGCCATGTTGTTTAGGTTGTGTAGCATGAACATGAACATGAGCATGAGCATTTTTCTTTGGGGCTTGTTTCTTAGGAAACATAGCCTCAATCTTCTTTTTATCAAATTCACTACACTTTTTCAAAACAACATCTAATGAGTCTAATCTTTCCTTAAGCATGGCAATCTCATTAGAATCAATTAGTGGGGCCTTACCCTTGCAAGAAGTCTTATATTTTTCAAAATCATTTTTAGTAGTGGTCAAGGTGGAAACTAAATTATCCTTTTCTTTTGTAAGATTTACAACTTGAATACTAAGTGATTCATTATCCTTTTTCATTTTCAAATACTTTTTCTTCATGAAATCATAATTTTGAGAGAGTTCCATAAATGCTTCACTTAACTCATCCATGGATAAATCTTCATCAAGAAAAGTTGGGGGGGTTACCTTGCTTGTGCTCTCATTTGCCATGAAGCACATATTGGCGGTGTCAATCTCCTCCTCGGATTCACTTTCGTCATCCCATGTTGCTTTCATAGCCTTTTTCTTGTATGGCTTCTTGGATGAAGATGGCTTTACTTTGTCCGGACACTCCGCTACTATGTGTCCCGGCTTTTGGCAATTAAAGCAAATGATCTTCCTTTCTTCCTTGCCTCCTTGCCATCTCCTTCTTCCTTGGAACTTTGCCTTGTTGTACATCCTCCGGACATTTTTGACTAGAAGTGAGAGCTCCTCGTCATCTTCTTCTTCGTCATCTTCGTCGGAGTAGGTAGCATGACTTTTGAAGGCAATGGTCTTCTTTTTGGTAGGTGCCATGTCCTCTCTTGCTTTCCTTTCCATCTCATGGGTTTTGAGGTTCCCAATGAGACCTATGAGCTCCATCTCCTCATTGTCGTTGAGTTCCTTCAAGGTTGTTGCTTTGACCTCCCATGAAGTAGGAAGAGCACGGATGATCTTCCTCACTCTTTGATCATTATTGATATCTTCACCTAAAGAAGAGAGTCCATTAGTAATCTTGGTAAATCTTGTAACCATATCATCTATGGTTTCATTTTCTTGCATGCTAAATGTTTCATATTGGGACCTAAGAAGGTCAATCTTAGCCTTCTTAACTTGTGATGTCCCTTCGTGTGTGACTATCAAATGTGACCAATCTCATATGCGGATTTGCAATGTATAACCCTAGCAATATCATCATCATTTAGGGCTTGTAGGAGTGCATAGTGAGCTTTGGCATTGGCATCGAATTCCTTAGTCTCTATTTCGGACCAAGTGGATTCGTCACCGGGGGGTACACTAAAGGACTTAGTCACGGCTTTTGCAACTCGGCTACCTAGAGATTGCAAAAACACGGTCATCTTAACTTTCCATATGGGAAAGTTAAGTCCATCAAACTTAGGTGGGGTTTTAATTCCATCGGCCATTTTAAATGAATGTGGATGAAATGATTAGCAAACGTGGATCTTCTCTAAGGTTGTTAAACCAAATCCTAGAGTCCAAGCTCTGATACCAATTGAAATACACCTAGAGGGGGGGTGAATAGGTGTAATTGCTAATCTAATGCTCTTTTTAAATTTTACTTAAGTGAGTGATGCAACGATCTCTCAAAACACGACTAAGAGCCGAATACCCCTTGCGAGGTTCTGAACTCCTTCCTCCCAATTCCCCTTAAATGGGTTAGAGGTGCGCAATGCAACCGTGTTGTATTGAGGTGTGATCGAACAATTTCAAGTATGAAATGCGATGATGAAATGCACACAAGTAATGTATCAAGAAATATTGAAAGCAAGTAAAATAAACAAGTAAGGATAGCACAAGTAAAGGTTAGTTCACAAGCAATAAATTGGAAGTAATTGAAGCAAGAAATTAAGCAAGAGGAACGCCAAGCCAATCGCAAACAAAGTGATTTGTTTCGAGGTTCGAGCCCGTAGCTCTAGTCCCCGCCTTCACCTCCGTGAAGGGTTTCCACTATCCCCTTAGGATCCCGTACAAGTTAGGCCTCCAAAGACCTCAAGCCCGTAGCTTTACACCTTACAACGAAGCTCCACCGAAGAGCTTGTCTCCACAAGAACAAAGGTTACAACTTTGTGATCTCAACTAGACCACAACACTCTTTCTCTTTTACAAAACACTTCTTTTACAAACACTCTCACTCTTTTACAACTTCACTTATAGAAAGAATATGAGATTTTGGCTCTATGAAGTGTGGTGAGAAAAGCTTCAGTTGTAGAGTGATATTAGAGATCAAACAACAACTGAAAAACAAACTTAAAAGAATGGAAATGAAAGCTTTAAACTATTTTTCTCTTTCTCTTGAAAAACAATGAAAACTTGTATTTTTCTTGGTGAATAACTAAGGCCTATTCCCCACTATTTATAGGGAGAGAATAGGTTAAACCCTGATTTTTCCTGCTAAAATCTTCTGCAAAAGCACCCCAACAACTCCTAAAAACTCTGTTAAAGAGAAACCCAAAAACAGTTTTTCAGAAATGCCCAAAAAGGAAAGAGCCGTTGGGCTTGTTGCAGGCTTACCGGTCGACTTCCGGTCGACCGGGTCTCTGCTGGCAAAAGAGCCGTTGAGGCTCCGGTTGACTGCCAGTCGACCGATCTCACAGAAGGAAACCCAGTTTCCTTCTATCGGTCGACCGACCCAGTCGACCGAAAGATACAGAGAGCAGACCACAAAAATCAGTCGACCGATATTTAGGGTCGGTCGACCGGCAGACATGCACAGCCTCGTGCATGTCTGGCCACAGCAGCCGGTCGACTGATATTTAGGGTCGGTCGACCGGTCTGCCTGGAAAACAGTTTTCTGGGCAGATTTTTGAGTTAGAAAAATTTGTAAAAATTCCTTTAAAAATCTTAAGCTAAGTGTTATGCTGAAAATAGTTTATATACATGTATTTAAACAAGTTTTGAAGATATAAGGCTTTGGGTACATGTAAGTATGAACTAAGGCATAAACTTAGAAATACCATTCTCAAAAACATAGGCATATTCAAGACACATGTGTGTGCAAATCCTAGAGCCAAATTTACATATCCTATCTTTAACAAAAACTACACTTACAAGCTTCTAGGTCTTCAAGACTTCAACATGGGCAATCTTCACTTGATCTTCAATATTGCACTTTGAGCCCAATTTGACTTGTCTTGAATCCAATAGCTTGTATTTGAGTCCAAAATCTTTGTATATGAGTGAGAGTACTTCTAGTATGATAATAACCTGAAACACACTTTAAACAACAAATGATATTAGTACAAATAACTAATATGTTTTGTAATCATCAAAATACACTAAACATGGGTTGATTGTAACCTTGGGCCAACAGTTACTTAATTGCTGGGAAAATATTGTTACACGGTAACAACACCGTCATGTTATACTTGTTACATATTCCTGTTATACCGGTATCCTATTCATTGATATTATATATTCCTGTTATACCGGTATCCTGATTACATGTTGATATTATTACCGTGACTACCACCGAGTTATCCCAGTGATTTAAGTAACATGCACATTAAATAATCTTGATAAACTAATAACATGACATTAAACAACTTACACTGGGATTTGAGAGATTGATGGAGGAGACAGCGTCTGTATTTTGGGTGGACCTAGGATTTAGGTTGCACAGCCGAAAGAGGGTTCCACTGCAGGGTTCCCGTGGGGTGACTGGCACCCCATCCTGTTCCTGTTATACATATTATACATGTACTTGTTCCTGTTATACATGCTCTTGACTACCTTGCGGTAGGTCCTGGTTCAGCGCCAGGAGTCTGGGCCGTGGTCCCGGGTATGCACGGGACCCACCTAAAACACAGACAATGTCTCCAACCGATCAGTTTCAATAACTGAGGACCTCGATTGGCATGTGTGGTAGGCGTAGTATGGGATGCGTCTATTACATGTGACAATTGGTGTTCGCTGACATAATTAATAATAATAAACTGATAATGTATTGTGACTAACCGTGATCACCCGACTATATATATATATATATAAACTATGATAGATATAGGATTGTACACCAGACTAGTGACATATGCTTGGTTATACCTTCAGATATCAGTTGCTTGTTTACAGTTGTGATGACTTTTATCTTCATTCATATTGTTATGCAGTTATCCTTTAGTTATCTGTTTATCATGTTATTTAGTTATCTTCTATCTGTAGTTTATCTGGTTATTATTTTGTGCACATTGTTTATATGCACTCGCTCTCTCCTTTACACACACACTCACCAGGTCGCTTTCTGACGACCCTGGATTTGCACGTCCAGATATTGGACGCTTTGTTTCTATTGTGCAGGTGTTCGAGGAGACAGTACGCTTCGCGAGGAGCTGGAGCTTCTCCCTATTCGATTCCAGTATTCTTATCTTTCTTGTCTTCATATTATTTCTTGATCTCGTTATATCAGATTTATTTGTTATTCCAGTTCTTTATTCATATGATATCATGCGTGGACGCTTATATGTATTATTGTAGTGGTCGTTGACTCATTATAGTATAAATTTATAGCTTGTTTCGAGTTATTTAAGGCTTAGCGCATATACGTGAGGTATTTTCATTACGTATATGCGTCGCCGACTCGTGTCGCGTCTCCGCTCCAGCGTATTTTGGGAAGCGGGGCATGACAGGGTTTTCTTGGTATCAGAGCCAGGTTTAAAAAAAAAGACCTAGTTCGTACTGGTAACTTGCAACAAGCTATAGTACACTGCAATATACATATACTACCATACGATGATATTGAGTCCATTCAGAATTGATCGTTCCCCCTTTTGATATCCATCTGTTTGATTTATTGATATCCCTAATTCTAATTCTTTTTTTTCTAGAGTAATCTGGGTTCCATTTTGATTCCTATCCTCTTTTCGATTCTATTTCCCTAATTTTGCCCACTGAGTTTGATCACTCCATTCTGAAGTCGGTAATAAAGATCAGAGCGCACAGCGGAAGCATGGTGAAGTCTTTATGTAGTGAGAAGCGGTATGGGAGCTTCATCTTCTTCCTAATTTGATTTTTATCATTCTCTACTTTATGGAAATTTCGAGGACGAAATTTTTGTTAAGGTGGGTAGAATGTAATATCCCTAGTTTAAAATACTGTATTTTTATTTTTCTAAAGGATTTATTTTATTTTACTGGTGATATATTATTATTTATTAACTTGAGTTATAGTACAAATTATTTTAAGATAGTAAATGATATTTTGACCTTATAATTATATTTAGCATTATTAGTATTATCATTTTAATTACAAGCTAGTATTTTTCCCATTACTATGTTAGTAGTATTGTAGTTGCTATTATTGTTAATATTGATATTGTTATTATTCTTATCATATTATATTGTTTTAGTCATTATTATTAATGTTAGTACTCTTACCAAGTATTATTAAATAAGATCTTTAATGTTGATAATTTTATTGTAATTATTATTATTAATTATTATTATGATATTGTTAATCACTATTGGTAGTATTATTATTTATATCCAAGCCAAATATGCTTAGCCCATTCTCCTTTTTCTTTTATTTTCTTTTCCTTTTTATTCTAAGCCCACATGAGCCAAGCCCACTTCCTTATTTTCATCTTTTTCTATTTTTCTTTAAGGCCAAAAACTAAGCCCGCAAGCCCACTCTCTATTTTCTTATTCTTTATATCACTGAATTCTTTGAACTAAAGCCCAATAATCTATAATCCATTACCATTAAGATTCTTACCCATTAGCCCAAAACCCAATTCAAATCCCAATTCTAATCCAAATCTTATTTTCAAAATCATGATCTTAAAAAAAATCCTAATCCTAATCCTAATTTAAATCCTAATAAAAATCATATTTAAATCAAATCTCTTTGAGATTTTTCTGCAACCTTCTATTCTTATCTAAATTGCTAAATTAAGTAATCTAACCTAATTGGAATTCTAAATTGCTAAATTAAGTAATCTAACCTAATTGGAATTCAAGTTTAAAAATCTCTTATAACCATATAAAGACCCAAACCCTTCTTTCTCTTCTACCTCAAGAGAAAACCCTAATCTAAAATTTTCCCACTTCCATCTCTTCCTTCTCCTTAAACAAATCGTGAACAATAAGGCTTCGAAGTACAGGGATTGAGGAGAAAGGAAGGAGGAACAACTCAAGTAAGTAAAAATTTAATTTTTATGAATTAAAAATATTTAATTGAAATAACATGATTAAGATTCTATTTTGTTATGACCTAAATCTCTCATATATCTAAATCAGTTATATGAATTAGAATATGATAACATCTCATGATTTAAAAATCCCCCTTTTACGAAATTGAGAACCCATCCAATAATAATAAATAGAATAAAATTTGTATGAATAAAAAAATTAAAAATTAAATTTAAGTATCATGCTTAGATCTCCTCTTTTCAAGAATTTCTTCATCATCAAAAAAAAACTTTATGTAAAGAGAATTTAAATAACCCAACAAAAGAGAATTTAAAATTTCTTCATCTTGCTTAGATCTCCTCTTTTA
Organism: Agave tequilana; assembly: GCA_038442645.1. Taxonomy (NCBI): domain Eukaryota; kingdom Viridiplantae; phylum Streptophyta; class Magnoliopsida; order Asparagales; family Asparagaceae; genus Agave; species Agave tequilana. The sequence goes on from JAVJIF010009579.1 coordinate 39,383, forward strand.
GATCTCCTCTTTTGTATAAAGTTTTTTTTTTAAAATAACCCAACAAAAGAGAATTTAAAATTTGATAAATTAAACTTATTAATTTCATGTAATTTAAAAGATCATATCCCCAATCTTAAGCTAATTAATCAAGATTAAATAAATAAAAGATCCTAACAATTTCTATTGAAATACTTTATGTAGATTTACCGGGATTCTAAGATTTGCAGTGCTTTGGATTGTGATCTAACTCAGGTGAGTGTTTCACTTTTTTATTTAATTTTATTTAATTTTGTTGTGAGTGTTCGTTCTTGTGCAATTGCTTATTTACCGTTGTCGGTATGCATTTACCTGTTACACTTATCATTTTATGTGACTTTCTTTTATGTCTTAGCAGTTTGATTTCTTGTACTACTTTATGAGTCATCCATGATTATTCACTTTATTTACGTAGTTGATAGGAGCTTGTATTAGCGTCATTTCATGTGTTGGTAGATGACCGTTATTGGCTTTGGCCTAGTATGGATATACTGTGGACTAGATTTAATCTTGTAACTAATCTAGTTGTGATAATCTTAGAATATAAATATATTGATCTTTAGGATTGGTTCGTGATTGAGGTTAGATACTGATATTTTATGTATAGCATTGTCAGACGAATTGTTTGGTGACTATTCCGATTAGAACTCCTTTGGCTATTAAGGACATGTTAGACATGATGTTGGTTTATTGATAGACTGTTTTACCGATGCATAGATATGTGTGAATATGATACCCTTGACTCTAATGTATACGATAACACTGACTTCTGGATTATTAGGAGCTATTATTTTTGGATTATCGCATTGGTGAGTTTGATTGATATATTGATGATCTTATTGATATTGACTATTAGATATAGGGGTGATCTAGACCCTATGTTGATTGAGGACGTTACACTGTGTAGTTATGATTTTGATTGATTGGGATATTGATGATTTAATAAATAGGAGATCTTTATTGATAAAATGAAAATTTTGGACTTGAACCTGTCTGTAAACTCGATTGGATTTGAGTTGACTTGGGGGTTAAGGAATAGACGTTGACTAGGTTGACTTGATCTGGCTTGGTGGGTTTTTTTTTAAATATGTGTACTTGATATGTTACTTGACTTTGGGATCCTGTGATTGACCTTGATAGAGTGAGAGTGTGTGATAATCTAGATCAAATTAAAATATGAGAATTTGATTAGATGTATCAGAACTTGTGTTTATTTCAGTTATTGAGGTTCAGATATATCGGTGACTATATTACATGTTCGGAGTTTTATGACAGCTATTGATCGATCAGATTTATTGATGACTTAGAGGATGGATACATCGATGACTTTGAGGATATGAGTTGATTATATACATTGCCCGGATTATTCTGTTCATTATAGTAGATCATTACTCATCCTGAATATCTTGATTTACATGAGGAACTTGATTGTTTATACATGATATCTACATGATATTATTGTCCATGTTACTTAATTGCTAGGAACATATTGTTACACAGTAATAACACCGTCATGTTATACTTGTTACATATTCCTGTTATACCGGTATCCTGTTTATTGATATTATATATTCCTGTTATACCGGTATCCTGATTACATGTTGATATTGTTACCGTAACTACCATCGAGTTATTCCAGTGATTTAAGTAACATGCACATTAAATAATCTTGATAAACTAATAACATGACATTAAACAACTTACACCGGGATTGGGGAGATTGATGGAGGAGACAGCGTCTGTATTTTGGGTGGACCTAGGATTTAGGTTGGGCAGCCGAAAGAGGGTTCCACTGCAGGGTTCCCGTGGGGTGACTGGCACCCCGTCCTGTTCCTGTTATACATGTTATACATGTACCTGTTCCTGTTATACATGCTCCTGACTACCTTGCGGTAGGTCCTGGTTCAGCGCCAGGAGTCTGGGCCGTGGTCCTGGGTATGCACGGGACCTACCTAAAACACAGACAATGTCTCCAACCGATCAGTTTCAATAACTGAGGATCTCGATTGGCATGTGTGGTAGGCGTAGTATAGGATGCGTCTATTACATGTGACAATTGGTGTTCGCTGACATAATTAATAATAATAAACTGTTAATTTATTGTGATTAACCGTGATCACCCGACTGTATATATATATATATATATATATATATATATATATATAAATTATGGATTGTACACCAGACTAGTGACTGTTGGCCCAAAGGCCATTAGCCCTACATTTTGATGATAATAAACCATATTTAGTTATGTTTTTAACAATTTTGTTTATATAAGTTTCAGGTAAAAATAATAGTTTATTTGACGGCTCCAACTCAAGGCTCACGCTTTTGGACGCCGCAAAGGATTTGGATCCCCGAGCCTAGCACATTAGAAGCGCTCCCGGATCAAACAAAGCAGAAGAAATTCAAGATTTGTAATTTTCTTTTTAATTAGTATTTTTAGTTGATTTTGTCAAAACCTAGATGATAGAGGTAGAATATTTGGGATTATCACACACACACACTTCTAGTTTTGCTTCATGACTTCAAAATAATTTTTAGAACAAATTTTCTAACTTAGTTTTAGAAATACCATGTTTTGGAAAAATCTGTTTTTAGAAAAACCTCTTTTCCATTTTACCAAAAGGATTTTTATCAAATATTGTTCTAACATGTTTGGGTGTTGATCTATGATTACACTCTGAGTTTTATAAGTCCTAGAACCTTGTTTTATAAATCCTTAACCAAAATGTTTTTAACCAAAATTCCTTTCTCTCTTTAGCAGACTCTGGAAAACTGTTCTGACAGAGTCTGGTCGACCGTCCCAATCGACCGACGTGCACGCTGTGCATGTGTGCACGTCGGCCGACCGAGCGGCCGACCGAGCAAACTTGGTTTGCTCTCTGTTTTTCTTCGGCCGACCGCAATGGCCGACCGACAGAGAGAGTTGCTCTCTAGATGTGGTTTCGGTCGGCCGCCTAGTCGACCGACCTCCCCAACGGTCGGAAATATGACCGTTGGCGGTCGACCGTCCCGGCCGACCGTTAGCTGTCAGAAGTTCTGACAGACTCCAACAGCTCTATTTTTCTGGTCAGATTTTTGTTGGGATTCACCCCAACGACTCTATTGAGCTGTATAGTTTGTTTTTCATCCCCTATAAATAATGGGACACTTCTACAAACTAAAACAACAAGATTTACAAGTAAAAATTCAAGTTTTCAAAAGCTTAGCATTTTAGAAAAGATTTTCATCAAAGCCAAAATTTCCAACACCTACTTGAAGCAAACCTCTCTACTTCTCTCTAGTCATTTGCACTACACAATCCCAAGTATCATCTCTTTCATATTGGTTATAGGATTGTGCAAAGTGAGCCTTTTGTGATCAAGTGTGATCAACTTTATTCTTGAGCGAAGTTATAGAGGCATCGACCTCAAGCGAGCGGGTGTGCTTCAAAGTATTGTTGCAACGCCGAGAGATAGGACAAGTGTGTCCTTGTATTGAGGATCCGGTGGGATCACCAATAGTGAAAATCCTTCAAGTGTGAAGGCGGGGACGTAGAGCGTGGCTCGAACCTCGGAAAAATTCCTTGTGTTTGCGTTTGATAAAATTTCTCTATACTCTATCTCTCTTTTACTTGCTCATATAAATTGTGTATTTTCTTTCTAGTCATTTAATTGTGTAGATTGTTTAAATAGTTTTTAAATTCCGCATAATTGTCATTTCATATAGCCTTCACCTATTCACCCCCCCTCTAAGTGATTTCAATTGGTATCAGAGCCTAACCCTTGCTTTTTGTTTAACCACCTTAGGGAGATCCTTACATTTGGCTATATCTTTTTGTTGCATTAATATTTGTTGTGCATTCTTCATTTGTATTCATGGCATCCATTAACTTTTCTAGCATCAAGTCTCCACCCAAGTTTGATGGCTTGAACTTCCCCATTTGGAAGGTCAAGATGAACCTATTTCTTAAGTCCCTAAGAGTTAGAGTAGCTAGGGCCATAACCAAAGAATTTGTAGAACCTCTCACCGATGAGAGATCATGGTCCGAGGATACCACCAAGGACTATGAAGCTAATGCTAGGGCTCAATATGCTTTAACCCAAGCCCTTAATGAAGATGACCTTTCCCGCATCATTAACTGTAAATCTGCATTTGAAGTGTGGAATGTTTTAATTGTTACTCATGAGGGAACGTCCCAAGTCAAGAGATCCAAGATTGACTTGCTTCGTTCTCAATATGAGAATTTTTATATGCTTGAGAATGAGAGCATTGATGTCATGCTCACTCGTTTCACCAAGATAACTAATGCATTATCTTCTTTAGGTGATACGATCGACAATGATCAAAAGACTCGGAAGGTCATTCGAGCTCTTCCCAAAGCTTGGGAAGTCAAGGCAACTACCCTCAAGGAGCTCAACGATCGGGAAGAGATGGACTTCTCCGGCTTCATCGGAAATCTCAAAACACATGAGATGGAGATGAAAGTTAGAGAAGAAAGGGAGGCGCCGAAGAAGAAAGCCCTCGCCTTCAAAGCCACTCCATCCATCTATGACGAGGAGGACTCATCGGAAGACTACGATGAGGACTTTGCCATGCTCATCCGGAAGGTGGGCAAAATGTTTTACAAGAAGGGAAGGCAAAGCAACTTCCGAAGAGGAAAACCTCAAGGAAGGTTTGAAAGAAAAAGAGAGGAGCTGGGTCCTTGCTTCCATTGCAAGAAGATCGGATATCTCATCGCCGATTGCCCCGCTCTCCAAGCCACAACCTCCAAGAATGGGCCAAAGAAGAAGAAAGCAATGGTGGCCACTTGGGATGATTCGGAGTCGGAATCCGAAGAGGAGAACGACGCCGCACACATGTGTTTCATGGCACATGGGGAGGATGCTTCAAAGGTAATTCTTGATAACTCCATAGAAGATGATGAATTGACTATGGATGAACTAGCACAATTTTTTGAAGAACTACAACATAGGTATGAGATTTCACAATCTCAAAATAAAAAGTTAAAAAGGGAAAATGATTCTTTAAAAATTAAAATTGATATTGTTGTAAAAGAGAAAAATGATTTATCAAATGCTTTTGAGAAAATGAAAATTGATTTTGATAAATATAAAATATCTACTAAAGGAAAAAGCCCCATTTCATCATGTAACAGAAATGAATTTATTGAGATCCAAAAACGAGTTGATGTTTTGGACTCAACTCTTAAAAATGTGCATTTGATTTAAACAAGTTTGCATCTAGGTTTCCCAAAGGAGTAACCCAAGGGAAACACACTCACTATCAACATGCACGGAAACATGCACACACACACAAACATGCATTCATGTATGGTAGTGGTAGGATTTACGTTTGCACTCATTGTGGCCGCAAAGGCCATTTAGAAAAATTTTGTTTTTCTAAGCTTAACATGTCAAATAAACATGTTTGGGTTCGCCCAGGTACTAACCCTAAAGGACCCAAAAAGATATGGGTACCAAAAGACACACCAAATTTAGTTGATACAGGTGGGTCTTCTTCCTCCAAGACTTAGGGGGAGTCGGAGCCCGGGTGGTGGATGCATCAACGCTAAATGAACATATCGTCGCTTGCATCGCTATCATAGAGGCACCTATTTTGGAAAATGCCCTCGGTTTGGTAATTTCTCCACATAAAAGTTTTATTTTGTTTATATATATATGCATAGGATTGTTAGTTTACCATTATGCTACATTGATATGTGTTAGAGTAAACTTACATTTCCATCATGTTTATATATATGCTTTGTATATTATCATGTATTATGCCATATATATATATATATATATATTTTTTTGTGTCCACATGTCTAGATTTGATTGTATATGTATTTTGTCAAAACTAAAGTAAATATTTATTTAAAACATTTTAAAGCAAATACATAGAGATGGCAATTGCGCGCCTCAACTCATATCTAGAGGAATCTCGAGGAGAAGTACAGAACCCTTCACCGGGTATTCGGCTTCAACATCTCTAAATTTTTGCTTTATTTATAAATAAAATAAATAAGTAAAAATTGGTAAAAATTTTGTTGAGCTTTATAACCAATATGATTTAAAATATGTTTAAACACTTTTTGATGAGAATATACCTTTTTGTCGTAAATTTAAAATATAAGATAATTTTTTTTTGTTGCTGTCAGTTTTGGGCAAGACCGGCCGACTGATTGGGAAAAAGGATAGTGTGGTAGATTGCACAAATATTCAATAAAAGAGAGAAGGTTTAGAGTCAACCTTAGGTGCTTGATCACTTCACAATGTATTTAAGATGATCGATGTATCCTTTCCAAATCTCCATAGTAGCACAAGCTATACGGGTCGAATCCACAAGGAGAGCTCACGATGGAAGCTTTACGGTTTAATGTGAAGATAGAAAACGAAGATTCTTCTTTGTTTTAAAAGAATACAAAAGACATGGAAAAAGAAATGAAAGAATTGGTGGTTGGTGTGTACATGAAATGAAAACTATGAAATAAAATGAAAAGAATCGAAGACAAGATTTGCTTTGGAATTAATACTAAAATAATGAAAACTTGTAGAAGACTTTTAGATGAAAAGAGCCATGACTAGATAACATTACTAACTTGCTAACTTACTAATCTCCGTTAGGGTGATGCTTGCCTCATGTTGATTCATCGGCATATATTTGTCTTGCGTGTTGGTCTAGTTACTTTCCCACTTGATTGAAGGGTAATCTACTTGGACTTGTCTTGTAGCCTCATTGATGTCATAGGCCTTCAAGATAGACTTTCAATGGTGGAATCAAAAGAGTTGCCACTCAAGGGATGCTAAGGAAGAAGATACAACATTCATTAATTGAAGTAAAGAAGTTGTACAACAAATAGCATATGTTTGGTGATCCATCTCCATGTTCCATCAAGGCACTTGTTTTAAGACAAGGCTCTAAATGAGGCACACATGAATCATATGGAGAATTACAACAAGAGATTGCCAAGCATGAAAGTAACCCATCGGGGATGAAGAAGACTTAATAATTGCAAGATGAAGAATTTGCATTCACCCAAGAGTTAGAAGTTAAGTAAGATTAGTTGTTAGCTAGTCATGTTAGAAGAAATTAGTTACTAGCCATTACAAGAAAAGAGAAGCAATTCATGAATAAAAGTGCAATGAAAGTAAAGCTTGAATTAAAGAATGCAAGTAAAGTACTAGAAAATGCTCAAGTAGAGAAAGGAGATTGGATTAAACCTTGCTTCACAAGTTGTCACACCTTGATTTACATAAGCTTTCTCTCTCTCACAATCTCTCTTTTTGCAGAATTTCTAGGGAGGAAGAAGACTAAGAGAAACAAAACCTAGAGAAAAATCAAAATACAATCTCTTTCTCTATTCTCTCCTCTCTCCTCTGTCCTTTGATTTTTGTAAAGGCCCTGGTGGTGTATTTATAGCCTCAGAGAGAAGCCTCTGGAACCTGGGTTGTTGGAGAAAATCCCGGGCTCAACAACCTTGTAACTGCCGCAGATCTGCGGCAGTTGCTGTGGATATGCGGCAGTTACAAGGCCGTTGAGGCCGAGATTTCTGTTGCGCGTATCTCGTAGGTTGTTAGCCACGTGTCCCTTCTGGAAGTTTGAATTGGTGCGTGGATTTCTCCAGATTCTGGCCTCAACTTTTGGGCTCTCTTTTGGGCTTTGATTTATTTTCCTTTAATTTTTGATAATTAAAGGGATTTTGGGCCTTTTCTCAATTAGAATATGGACCTGCAAAAATAAAGAGAAAAGGATTAAAAATCACATTTTTATTTGCAATATGCATGGTATGGATGTGGTAAAATATGCAAAAATGAATAACAATCACACCCCCATACCTAGCTTTTGCTCGTCCTCGAGCAAAAAAGAAAGAAAAAGAAAATCCTAACTAGATTATTACACCACTTTCGTAGGTGACACGATTGCACTGAGCACGTGCAACAAGCCGTTAAACCTCTAGGTTACCCTAGAGGAGGAGTGTTGTCTCCTGAGGGTTTTCAGCGGATTGCACCCACAAAATCCATAAAGAAAAAATAAAAGGGTTAGTGAAAATTTTGATCCATGTTTTAAAGATTCTCACTTAAGTTATAGGTTTCAGGTTACCCTAAACTTGTCATTCCTTTTATAAGCGTCTATTTGGAGTTTTGTTTTCATCTTAGGTTAAGTTTTTAGGGAAAAGATCAAAAACCGGATTTTGCATCAATCCTAGGATATATACATCTATAAATATGAAGGATCTTTCTTAGACTAAGTTCATTTATTTACTAATATATATAACATATTTTTTTATACGATATTTATTTATTTACATTTCCTTAGCATCCTTAGGCTTTCTAGTTTACCCTTGTAACGAGTCTCTTACCGATGACTTCCAAACCAGACGGTCTTAGGGCACCAGATGAGAAAACATCCCTTGGGTTCGATGACTCGAGTAAAAAAGGCCACGAAGGAATTTAAGGACTTAACCACCTTTAGGCGTGATTAGTAATGCTTCTTGAGGCACGACTAACCAGCTTAATTAGTGGCTAAGTAATTATTATTTATTTATATACATTTTTATATATATATATTTTTATTATATATATGTAAATATAGTCACAAAGTCTTTGATTAATCCTTCAATATGTTTAATGTATATATCCTAAAGAAAGAATTAAAATCTAGTAATTTTTCTAATCCTTTATTACTTAACCTAAAAATCTAACAAAAATCCTCTTTTCGACTTATAATTAGAAATCTTAGTTAAGAGCTTCCTTAATCCCTAAATTCAAGCTTGATTCTTTAAACATGGATCAAGAATTTCCTTATTTTTTTTAATTTTTTTCTCACTTTTTTTTATTTTTATAAAAGAAAAAGTAAAATCTAAAAGAAAATAGAAAATCTACTAAGAAAGATAAAATCTAAAAAGAAAATAAAAACCTAAAAAGAAAATGAAAATCCTAAAAATAAAAATAAAAAGCCTAAAAAGAAAATGAAAAATCCTAGGTTAGCATCTATCCCCCATACCTATCTCATGCATTGTCCCCAATGTATGCAAGATAAAAATGATGCATGAAATAGGTAAAGTTTTTTTTTTATTTACAAAAAAGTGCAAAAAATTATTTACAAGGAATATATACAAGTGTGACCATTACCTAGGCTTTTCTTTGGTCGTTTTCCTCTGGCCCGTTTCCCATCATTCCAGTGTGTTTGTTTGTGCGGGCTCAGTTGGGAAACGTATTGAATTATTTTCTTAGCCCTAGGTGTCTCCAGATTCAATTGTTTGTTGTCATTCATGCTCATTCCACCACATTGTTCACTAAAAAATTCCTTGTCACCACTTTCACTCTGAATCTCATTACTTCCAATGTTAAGGAATTTCAGCTCCTCTCCATACAACTCTTCAAAATTCAGGTCAACATTTTCCTTAGGAAGTATACAATCAGTTAACCTACCCCGAGTTGGCTCATCCAGACACATGAGCTCATCAGCGAAAAGGTCTTCAAAGGATAAGTCAATTGGAGGTTCTTGAACTATATCCTCTTGGGATACAGTCACAGTTGGCTCAGTGAAAGTGAAAATATCCAAATCGACTTTCCCCTTTTGAAAGGGTACTCGGACAGTAGGATTTTCCATTTCAAGAGAATCACAAACTTGTGACTCATCTTTCTCTATTTCCTCACAATTGGCTCTAATAAAGCTGACCTCAAATGTTTGATCTTTTGTTTTATGAGGCTGTGTGTGGAAGACATTCATGTCACGAGTCATGTCACCAAAGGTTAACCTCATTGATCCATTCCGACAATTGATGATGGCATTTGCTGTAGCCAGGAATGGTCGGCCCAGAATGACAGGAGTTTGAGCCTTTTGATTGGAATTAGACACAGGTTGTGTCTCAAGGACTACAAAATCTACAGGGTATATGAACTCCCCAACTTTGACAAGGACATCGTGAATTTCCCCCTTGGGTTTCTTGACAGAACGATCAGCCAATTGTATGGTCATTTGGGTAGGGAGAAGATCGCCTAACCCTAATTGTTGGTACACAGAAAAAGGTAGGAGATTGATGCTGGCCCCTAAATCAAGCAGTGCCCTATTGATGGTAGTCTATCCTATGATGCATGAAATGGTGGGGCTCCCTGGGTCTTTGTATTTAACAGGAGTTGGACCAGTGAGCAACTCGCTAATGGTTGATGCTAGGAAGACTTTTTTAGGGACTTGTGTTTTCCTCTTCTTGGTGCACATTTCCTTTAAGAATTTGGCATATGATGGCACTTGTTGTATGGCATCAAGAAGAGGGACATTGATTTGGACCTTGTTGAACATTTCTTTTATCTTCTCCATGTGAGCATTTGTCTTGTTATTTGTAAGCCTATTTGGAAATGGTACACTAGGCTTATAAGGTTGCTCATCTACCTTTTCTTTACCCTTGGCTTTTGAAGTGGATGGCTCTGTACTAGAAGATGGTTTGTCAGAAGCTGGTTGCATTAGGACAGGAGGTGTTGGCTTTGGTACTGGATGAGATGATTGACTAGAAACCTTATTGTCTATCTGTTTTCCAGATCTCAGGGTATGAATAGCATGACAATGACTTGGGCCCGTGTCTTCATGTTTGGGATTTGGCAATGGCTGGCTTGGTAACATTCCTTTTTGTCTCTCATTTACTGAATTAGCCAATTGCCCAATTTGGACCTGAACTTTATTCATATCCTGTTGATAGTTCTTTGTAAAGGTTTCTAACATTTTCCTCAACTCTGATATTTCTGAATCATTCTGGGGTGGATGTTGATAATATGGAGACTGGAAATGTGTTTGGTAGTATGGTGGGTTCTGAAAAGATTGTGATTGTGGTGGACTTTGAGATGGATGAACATTCTGTGAATTATGATTGAAACTGGGTGGGTGGGACTGAGCATTATATGGATGTGGAATTGGTGGCCTATGATGCTCAGGACCAGACTGACTCCACAAAAAATTTGGATGGTTTCGCCATCCCGAATTGTATGTGTTGGAGTATGGATTGTGAGGGGGTCTGGTAAAAGCTGCATTCATGTTCTCCTGATATGATTGGGGCTGATACAAAGGACACTCCTCAAAAACATGGTTGAGATCATGACAGTAGGTGCAACCTAGTTTGATCAGAGGTGATTGGTTGACCTGATTGACCACAGAATTTTCCTTGACTCAAGTAGTTCTATCCTCTTCATCAATTGTGTGATCTTGGCTTCCGCAGCTATAGAGGATTCTATGGAGTGCATACCAGTTCTGGAAGTGGTGGAAGTGGGTTTATCAGGGTATGACTCCCACTGAATGGTTTTCTCAGTTAGGGCTTCAAAGAGATCCCACCCCTGATGCTCATCTTTCTTCAAAAATTCCCCTTGGCACATGGATTCAAGGAGTGTTTTCGTTTGATAGTCAAGTCCGTCATAGATAATCTGGCATTGACGCCATTTCTCTATGCCGTGATGAGGACATAGGGCTAGAAGGTCTTTGAAACACTCAAAATATTTCCAGAAAGGTTCGTGTGATTCCTGCTTGAATTGCATGATATTTTTTCGCATGAGGGCTGTTTTGTGGATGGGATAGAATTTCTTAAGAAAGACTTTCACAAAATCATCCCATGAAGATATTGAACTGACGGGAAGATTGTAAAGCCATTTCTTAGCAATGTCCTTAAGTGCAAACGGTATGAACCGTAACCTAACAGCATCCTCGGTCAACTGAGAAATTCTCATCATTAAACATACTTCTTCAAACTCTCGAATGAAGAAGTACGCGTCCTCAGACTCTAGACCATGAAATTGGGGAAGTGTATTAATGAATTGCGGTTTCAGCTCGAAGTGATTTCCATTGGGTTCAGGGAGAAGAATGCATGATGGCAGGGAAGTGCGAATCGGATAGAATCGATCTTGAAGTGAAACGTTGTTTTCCATTGTGTCAAGTGGTTGTGTAAGTGCAAGTGTAGAAAGTCTAACAAGTCTCACAGAATTTGGATCACGGAACCACTCTTGCATATATAGTCACAAACAACGTGCACCGATCACACCAGCGAAAAACAAAAAAATGAAAATAACAAACAATAAAAGAAAAATCAATCCAAGCTATCTAGGATTCCTGGACCTAGACGACTCCTAACTGATTAGATCATCCACGGGAGGTTTAGTGTAGACTTTGACCACAAGCTAATCAGCCAGGTAAGGGCAAGGTTGTTGGGAGGTTTTCCGTCAAAGACGTTCCTTAATTAAGTAACCACCAACCTTCGGGCTTTCGGCCCTCAATCCCTTTCCTAGACACTGATTTTACAAAAGTCAATTTCCAACACTTTCCCCCTTAGGATAATCTCCTAAGTGAGTCCGGATGTCCCTAGGGCCAACGTCTATCAAATTTATTACAAGCTTGGGATTGTGACTGCTTGGAAAATGATTTTCGGGCTAAGATAAGGGTGATGAAATCCCCCACCTTATCTTATTTATGGGTGATGCCCTTAAAATCAGTTTGGTGCAAGTGTACAGTTATAAGCAGACAAGGTTCACTTAAAGCAATTAAATTCAAACAAGGAGTGAGTCCTATTCAATATGCAATGCACACGTACCTTGCATCCAGCACTCTTCAACAGTAAAGTAAATGAATTGAAAAGACACGTGCCTAGAAATGCAAATGTCTAATCAATTTTTAACTTTGCAACAAATTTTTTACTGTTGATTATTAGCAGATATAAGGTGAAGCATACAAGAATTTAAGTATTGCAGCAGCTGTATTTTGCAGAGCAAGCAACCCTGCAGAAATTTGGTCTGTAGTTCACTCCTCCTTGCCGCGGATCCGCGGCTTTGGCCGTGGAATCACGACAATTCAGAGGGCAACTGGTTTCTGCTTTCAAGAGCAGAAGCCCAGAGCCACTTATATGTTACCGCAATGCAAATTTTCCTGTTCTCTTCACCTGTAACCTGCAACAGAGAAGAAGATTCGTTTAGTTCTTCACTTGAAATCAAAAACCGTTGCTTTCCCCGGCAACGGCGCCAAAATTTCGATTGGGAAAAAGGATAGTGTGGTAGATTGCACAAATATTCAATAAAAGAGAGAAGGTTTAGAGTCAACCTTAGGTGCTTGATCACTTCACAATGTATTTAAGATGATCGATGTATCCTTTCCAAATCTCCGTAGTAGCACAAGCTATACGGGTCGAATCCACAAGGAGAGCTCACGATGGAAGCTTTACGGTTTAATGTGAAGATAGAAAACGAAGATTCTTCTTTGTTTTAAAAGAATGCAAAAGACATGGAAAAAGAAATGAAAGAATTGGTGGTTGGTGTGTATATGAAATGAAAACTATGAAATAAAATGAAAAGAATCGAAGACAAGATTTGCTTTGGAATTAATACTAAAAGAATGAAAACTTGTAGAAGACTTTTAGATGAAAAGAGCCATGACTAGCTAACATTACTAACTTGCTAACTTACTAATCTCCGTTAGGGTGATGCTTGCCTCATGTTGATTCATCGGCATATATTTGTCTTGCGTGTTGGTCTAGTTACTTTCCCACTTGATTGAAGGGTAATCTACTTGGACTTGTCTTGTAGCCTCATTGATGTCATAGGCCTTCAAGATAGACTTTCAATGGTGGAATCAAAAGAGTTGCCACTCAAGGGATGCTAAGGAAGAAGATACAACATTCATTAATTGAAGTAAAGAAGTTGTACAACAAATAGCATATGTTTGGTGATCCATCTCCATGTTCCATCAAGGCACTTGTTCTAAGACAAGGCTCTAAATGAGGCACACATGAATCATATGGAGAATTACAACAAGAGATTGCCAAGCATGAAAGTAACCCATCGGGGATGAAGAAGACTTAACAATTGCAAGATGAAGAATTTGCATTCACCCAAGAGTTAGAAGTTAAGTAAGATTAGTTGTTAGCTAGTCATGTTAGAATAAATTAGTTACTAGCCATTACAAGAAAAGAAAAGCAATTCATGAATAAAAGTGCAATGAAAGTAAAGCTTGAATTAAAGAATGCAAGTAAAGTACTAGAAAATGCTCAAGTAGAGAAAGGAGATTGGATTAAACCTTGCTTCACAAGTTGTCACACCTTGATTTACATAAGCTTTCTCTCTCTCACAATCTCTCTTTTTGCAGAATTTCTAGGGAGGAAGAAGACTAAGAGAAACAAAACCTAGAGAAAAATCAAAATACAATCTCTTTCTCTATTCTCTCCTCTCTCCTCTGTCCTCTGATTTTTGCAAAGGCCCTGGTGGTGTATTTATAGCCTCAGAGAGAAGCCTCTGGAACCTGGGTTGTTGGAGAAAATCCCGGGCTCAACAACCTTGTAACTGCCGTAGATCTGCGGCAGTTGCTGTGGATATGCGGCAGTTACAAGGCCGTTGAGGCCGAGATTTCTGTTGCGCGTATCTCGTAGGTTGTTAGCCACGTGTCCCTTCTGGAAGTTTGAATTGGCGCGTGGATTTCTCCAGATTCTGGCCTCAACTTTTGGGCTTTGATTTATTTTCCTTTAATTTTTTATAAATAAAGGGATTTTGGGCCTTTTCTCAATTAGAATATGGACCTGCAAAAATAGAGAGAAAAGGATTAAAAATCACATTTTTATTTGCAATATGCATGGTATGGATGTGGTAAAATATGCAAAAATGAATAACAATCACCGACCGGAGCGGCCGACCGACCTTGCCTGAGGATATGTTTATTTTTCCTCTGTGTCCGGCCGACCGGGCGGTCGTCCGAGTGAGATGGATTTGCTCTCGGTTAAATTCGGTCGACCGGACCGGGCGACGGGAATCTGCTTTTAACCCAACATTATTTATAGCCTTAACTCTCTTTTCACTCATTTCTCTCAGCCGACTTCTCACCTTTTCTCCCTCAAAAACCCTAAAACTTCCCCTCCATCTATTTCCACCTCAATCCAACCCCCAAATCTCTCTAAAAATTGTTGGATCATCTCTCTCAGGCGTAGATCTACGTCTATTTTCAGGATTTTTCGGGTTTGTCTCTTTGTTCATCACTTTTTCAAGGTAAAACTCTTCTTTTTCTTAGATCTTACATCTCTAGTTATTATCTATCATATTCTTGCTTAGATCTAGGTTTCATCTAGTTTAGATCAAGCCATTTACCTTGTTTATTGTGTGGATTTTGACCTAGATCTACTTTTATCCTCAAAATGACTAAGAGATCTAGATCTGAGAAAATCCATAGCCCCTACCTCTTCAAGCAAATCCAAACCTCTTTTTGTATCTCCTCAAGCAGAAAATTGCTATATTCTTCTTTCAGAGAAAACTATCATTTCTGGTAGATGTGTAATTCTCAAAGACTTTGAACACCTGAACATACCACACATTTTGAGGAATAACTCTCTTGATGAATTCCTTGCCATTAGGCAACCTGTTTACACCTCCCTCATTCCATATTTCTACACAAATCTATCCTTTGAGGCTAACAGGGTTAGATCTAGAGTACTTGGGAGAGACATTGACATCTCTCTCCAAGAGTTTGCTGATCTTTTGCATCTTTCATGTGAGGGAGTTGATGTGTATTCTCTAGATCTTCAAGATTTTGAGTATCCGGCCGGTGAGTCTGCGCTCACCGCGTCAACCTTGCTTCATGGGATGATAACCCCGGTCTGGTGAGAAATGAAGAAGTGAAGTATTTTACTCTCATTGCTCAAGTTCTTACTAAGATCATCTTTTACAACCTCCTGCCCTAGTCAGGAGAATTCAGTCATGCTAGGGGTACAGTGCCTTTGTTAGTCTATTGCCTTCTGCGAGGCATTAGGGTCAACATCCCCAGGCTCATTATTTCCCACATGACCTCAGATCATGTTCATGTCCCCACTAGGCACTTGCTTTATGGGATGATTATTTCCTACCTTCTGAGGCAACTTGATTTTGATTTATCCTCTCTGAGACCCACAGAACCCTCTGTGAACTTGAACAGTTCCCTCTTGAAGAGGATGCAAGCTGGGACGTCTCATCCTGCTCCCCAGCAGCCGCCTATTCTTCCAACTTCTCATGTTCCAGGGTCCTCTTCTGCTCCGGGATCATCTATTCCCTCTAATCTCCAGTCCTTCATTTCTTCTGAGTTACGAGCTCAGTTACAGGAGCATCGTACCCAGATTTCCGCTGAGATCCAGCAGCACCACACCCAGATTTCTGCGGAGATTGCGGCACATCGTGAGGAGATGACCGCTCGCTACCATGGTCTTCGCAACGACATGTGCTACTTTGCTGATTACATGCGTTACATGGATTCACAATTTGGCACACTCTATGTGAAGTATGATATGCGAGCTCCGGATCCCACGGCGTATACCCGACCGCTTCCTTCCTCCGGCCCTCCATTTCCTGCCAGGCCTCCTACCGCTCCTCCAGTACCACAGCCTGCTGTTGCTGCGATTGATTCTAAGGAGGAGGAGGATGATGAGGATGATGAGGATGATGATGGTGATGAGGAGGTTGCTGCAGTTGCTGCGGGAGATGAGGACAGCTCGTCTGAGGAGGACGATTCTGACGGTTAGGAGTGATTTCCCCTTTGTTGATGATGTCAAAAAGGAGGAGAGATATTTATGAGACTCTTTGGGCTGTAGTACTTTAGTTTCTATTTTTGTGTATTTTGGGTTGTAATACTTTATTTTTATTATGGACATGTGTTTTATGTTTGTGTATTGACATGAGTTACTCTTTTATGGCAGTCACTTTATTTTGGATATCCATTTGATATGTGTATTTATCCATGGTTGATTGGCATATGTTTCATTTCTATATACTATATGTGCCTTCTATTTATGCCTGAGTATCTCTTTTGATATATGCATGTGTTGAGGGGGAGCTTCACTTGAAGTCTCCACCCAAAATATTTGTGATAACTATATATATTTTGTCATCATCAAAAAAGGGGAGATTATTGGCCCAAAGGCCATTAGCCCGACATTTTAATGATAACAAACCATATTTAGTTATGTTTTTAACAATTTTGTTTATATAAGTTTCAGGTAAAAATAATAGTTAATTTGACTGCTCCAACTCAAGACTCACGCTTTTGGATGCCGCAAAGGATTTGGATCCCCGAGCCTAGTACATTAGAAGCGCTCCCGGATCAAACAAAGAAGAAGAAATTCAAGATTTGTAATTTTCTTTTTAGTTAGTATTTTTAGTTGATTTTGTCAAAACCTAGATGATAGAGGTAGAATATTTGGGATTGTCACACACACACACACTTCTAGTTTTGCTTCATGACTTCAAAATAATTTTTAGAACAAATTTTCTAACTTAGTTTTAGAAATACCATGTTTTGGAAAAATCTGTTTTTAGAAAAACCTCTTTTCCATTTTACCAAAAAGGATTTTTATCAAATATTGTTCTAACATGTTTGGGTGTTGATCTATAATTACACTCTGAGTTTTATAAGTCCTAGAACCTTGTTTTATAAATCCTTAACCAAAATGTTTTTAACCAAAATTCCTCTCTCTCTTTAGCAGACTCTGGAAAACTGTTCTGACAGAGTCTGGTCAACCGTCCCAATCGACCGACGTGCACGCTGTGCATGTGTGCACGTCGGCCGACCGAGCGGCCGACCGAGCAAACTTGGTTTGCTCTCTGTTTTTCTTCGGCTGACCGCAACGGCCGACCGACAGAGAGAGTTGCTCTCTGGATGTGGTTTCGGTCGGCCGCCCAGTCGACCGACCTCCCCAACAGTCGAAAATATGACCGTTGGCGGTCGACCGTCCCGGCCGACCGTTAGCTGTCAGAAGTTCTGACAGACTCCAACAGCTCTATTTTTCTGGTCAGATTTTTGTTGGGATTCACCCCAATGACTCTATTGAGCTGTATAGTTTGTTTTTCATCCCCTATAAATAGTGGGACACTTCTACAAACTAAAACAACAAGATTTACAAGTAAAAATTCAAGTTTTCAAAAGCTTAGCATTTTAGAAAAAATTTTCATCAAAGCCAAAATTTCCAACACCTACTTGAAGCAAACCTCTCTACTTCTCTCTAGTCATTTGCACTACACAATCCCAAGTATCATCTGTTTCAATTGGTTATAGGATTGTACAAAGTGAGCCTTTTGTGATCAAGTGTGATCAACTTTATTCTTGAGCGAAGTTGTAGAGGCATCGGCCTCAAGCGAGCGGGTGTGCTTCAAAGTATTGTTGCGACACTGAGAGATAGGACAAGTGTGTCCTTGTATTGAGGATCCGGTGGGATCACCAATAGTGGAAATCCTTCAAGTGTGAAGGCGGGGACGTAGAGCGTGGCTCGAACCTCGGAAAAATTCCTTGTGTTTGCGTTTGATCAAATTTCTCTAAACTTTATCTCTCTTTTACTTGCTCATATAAATTGTGTATTTTCTTGCTAGTCATTTAATTGTGTAGATTGTTTAAATAGTTTTTAAATTTTGTAATAATTGTCATTTCATATAGCCTTCACCTATTCACCCCCCCTCTAGGTGATTTCAGTGACATATGCTTGGTTATACCTTCACATATCAGTTGTTTGTTTACAGTTGTGATAGTTGACTTTTATCTTCATTCATGTTGTTATGCAGTTATCCTTTAGTTATCTGTTTATCAGTTATTTAGTTATCTTCTGTCTGTAGTTTATCTGGTTATTATTCTGTGCACATTGTTTATATGCACGAGCTCTCTCCTTTACACACACTCACCAGGTTGCTTTCTGACGACCCTGGATTTGCATGTCCAGATATTGGACGCTTTGTTTCTATTGTGCAGGTGTTCGAGGAGACGGTACGCTTCGCGAAGAGCTGGAGCTTCTCCCTATTCGATTCCAGTATTCTTATCTTTCTTGTCTTCATATTATTTCCTGATTCTCGTTATATCAGATTCATTTATTATTCCAGTTCTTTATTCATATGATATCATGCGTGGATGCTTATATGTATTATTGCAGTGGTCGTTGACTCATTATAGTATAAATTTATAGCTTGTTTCGGGTTACTTAAGGCTCAGCGCATATACGTGAGGTATTTTCTTTGCATATATGCGTCGCCGACTCGTGTCGCATCTCCGCTCCAGCGTATTTTGGGAAGCGAGGCGTGACAAAAATAGACGGTCAAAATAGCATATTGCTTAAATCTTTATTTTTAGACATACAAATTCTCGATCTGACTATTTCATCATAATCTAAACACTTAAAAACTTTCACACACCAATTTTTGTTAGATTTCAAATATTCTACACTATTAAATTAACCAACTCGGCTATCCATTTTGCGCTTACTTGATGGATGGACAAAAAGTATTTAAAATACAAGATTTTTGATTTTTAGTTACTTGAAATAATTTAGATCAACTTCAATGGAGTGGTTCTTACATTCGGATGTTGTAGGATTGTATTTGAGTGGGAAGAATTCAGCCTCGAATCCTTTCAGAATGACACAAGTCTATCTCTCTCTATATATAGGCCTGGCTACTTTCGAAATGTTTTGAGCATGATATATATAGGCTTGGCTACTTCTGGAATGATTTGAGCATGAATGCTTCTTACTCAACTTCAATGTTACGACATTTAAATACAAGATTCATTCTGTTAAAATTGATCTATGTTATTTAAAGTAACTAAAAGTAAAAAATGAAGTGTTTTGAATTTTTTTTACTTATGCATCAAGTAGGCACAAAATGGACGACCGAAAGTAACATATTACTTAGATCTATGACTTTAGATATATAAATTCTCGATCTGACCATTTAACTATGATTTAAAATTTTAAAAACTCACACACTAACTTTTGTTAGGTTTCAAATATTCTACACTATTAAACTAACCACCTTACTATTTTGGCTGTTCATTTTACGCATACTTTATGAATAAGCAAAAAGAATTCAAAACACTTGATTTTTAGTTTTTAGTTACTTTAAATAATGTAAATCAACTTCAATGGAGTTGATCTTGTATTTGAATGTCGCAGTATTGAATTTGTGTTAGAGGGATTTATCCTCAAATCCTTCCCAAAGGATCATACTAAGTCTATCTCTTTATATTTTTTTTGAAAGGTAAATGTAATTTTATTGATAACTTGAACTGTAGTACAATTATGCATGTCAGTTTGTGCATGTACACCAGCAATGTCCCTTGGCCTGCGCCCCTCCTTGTTCTGGCTAAGGCCCACCTCCAACCTCTCATTTATCTGCCATTCACCCATCTGTCGTTCACCTGTTCTGAGATGTGTTTGAGGTGTGGCTCCTTGATTGCTATTGATAATCATGCCAACCTTATCTCTTGAGATCCTTTTCAGATGTTGAACTCGAGTCCAGTCAATCCCTGTCGCTATCTGCGGATGCGTATCATCATGTTGATGGTAAGAGTCATCAACTCTGGGTTATCTCTCTCTCTCTCATGTGTGTGTGTGTGTGTATGTATGTTCATGCACGTGTATATATTTATGCATTTTTATTTTTTATAATTTAATGGGATAATATTGATTTAAATGCATTTATGTATGTTTGTTAAGTATTTATATATGCATATGTGTGTGCATATGTGTATATATCTTTATATGTTTTTGTATATATATGTGTATGCATAAGTTGATATATATACCAATAAACATAAAGATACATCATACATATATTTATATAAATATATAGACACATACATATATAATTATTCGTGTGTGTGCCAATGTATGAGTCTGCACACGTGCATACATGTTTTCATGTATGCGTTATATATGTGTGTATGAATCTATGTATGCATATATCTATGTATGAACATATGCATGTTCGTACGTATGTAAGTGTATATGTGCATATCTAGTTTTTTGTATGCATCATATATGTGTGTTGAATAAACAGGTATATACACAAGCATACACACACGCACACACTTGTAGATGAATCAGTGTTTAAAATCATGGCATCGTCTAATGATTTTAGTATCAATATCTCTAATATCCTATAAATAATGACAATATCGACAATATTGGCCCTAATGTGTGCCAATATTATGCGGCCAATATCATATCAGGTACCTATATTACCAGTATAAATTAGAATCGACTTATAGTAGAAACTATGATACACACATATAAAAACATGTGCGTACAAACAAACACACATTAATGATATTGATTCTAAAAGCAATGGCTGATACCTAGATTTTGAGTACCAATTTTGTCTACAAAGTATGCATGTGTATATGGATGTACGTGTATGTATGTATGTCAGTGTTTATGCCAGTGCCAACATACATACATACAAATACACACACATAAATATATATATATATATATATATATATATATATATATATATATATATATATATATATGTATGTATATATGTGTATATATATATATATATGTATATATGTATGTATATATGTATATATAGAAGATAAACTAGACTACTTCTGGAAGATTTGAGCATGAATATTTTCTACTCAAATTCAATGCTACGATATTCAGATACAAGATCCATTCTTTTAAAGTTGATATATATTATTTAAAATATTAAAAATCAAATATCAAGTGTTTTGTAGTTTTCTTGTCTATGCATCAAGCACAAAATGAATGACTGAAAGTAGTATATTACTTGGATCTATGACTTTAGACATACAAATTCTCGATCCGAACATTAATTGATCTAAACATTTAAAAACCCTCACATACCTACTTTTATTAGGTTTCAAATATTCTACACCGTTAAACTAACCAACTCACTATTTTTGTCATTGATTTTATGCCTACTTGAAGAATAAGAAAAAGTATTCAAAATACTTAATTTTTTGTTTTTAGTTACTTTAATTAATGTAGATCAATTTTAATAGAGTGGATCTTGTATTTGAATGTTGTAACATTAAATTTGAGTGAAAATGATTCATTCTCAAATACTTTCCAAAAGATCCATATCTATCTCTCTTTATATATATTTATACACGCGCGCGCGCGCACACACACACATACAAAGAAAGAGATAGACTTGTGTCATTCCGGAAGGATTCGAAGCTGAATCCTTCCCACTCAAATACAAACCCTACAACATTCGAAGGAAGATCTGTTGAAGTTGATCTATATTATTTCATATAATTAAAAATAAAAAATCATGCGTTCAAATACTTTTTACCAATAAAAAATTAGGCGCAAAATGGATGGTTGAAAATAGCGTATTGCTTAGATCTACAACTTTAAACATACAAATTCTCAATCCGACCATTTCATCATGATCTAAACACTTAAAAACCCTTACACACCAGTTTTTATTAGATTTCAAATAATCTACACCGTTAAACTAACCAACTCACTATTTCGTCCTTCCATTTTGCGCCTACTCGATGGATGGGCAAAATGTATGCAAAATACATGATTTGTGATTTTTAGTTACTTAAAATAATGTAGATTAATTTCAACAGAATGGATCTTATATTCGGATGTAGTAGGATTGTGTTTGAGTGGGAAGGATTCGGCCTTGAATCCTTCTGGAATGACACAAGTTTATCTCTCTCTATATGTGTGTGTTTGTATGTGTGTGTTTGTGTACACATGTGTATGTGTCTATATTTATATAAGTGTATTTGTCCATATATGCATATATGTGTATTGATATATACACACACTTGTATCATTCCGGAAGGATTCGAGGCCGAATCCTTCCTACTCAAATACAACCTTACGACATCCGAATATAAGATTCATTTTGTGAAAGTTTATCTGTGTTATTTCAATTAATTATAATTTAAAAATTATGTATTTTGAATATTTTTTGCCTGTCCATCAAGTAGGCACAAAATGGACGGCCGAAAATAGCATATTACTTAGATCTATATCTTTATACATACAAATTCTCAATCTGACCATTTCATCATGATCTAAACACTTAAAAACCCACTCACACCATTTATTTTTAAATTTCAAATGTTCTACACTATTAAACTAACCAACTCAATATTTCGACCGTCTACTTTGTGCCTACTTGATGGTTGAAAAAAATATTCTAAATACATGATTTTTAGTTTTTATTTACTTGAAATAATGTTGATCAACTTCAATGGAATGGATCTTACATTCGAATGTCCTAGGGTCGTATTTAACTTTGACCTCGAATCCTTAAGAATGACATAACTCTCTCTCTCTCTCTCTCTCTCTCTCTCTCTCTATATATATATATATATATATATATATATATATATATATATATATATATATATATATATATTTGTGTGTATATAAATTTATATATGTATATGCACATGTTTTTTTATTTATATATGTCTCTATATAAGTTGATACATATATCAACATACACATATATAGATACATCATACATATACTTGTATCAATACATAAACACCTACATATAAAATTATTTACGTGTGTGTGCCAATGCATGAGTGTGCATGTAACCCCCTGATCCCTGATGTACATATCACAGTATCAGTACTCGATACGACGTATAAAATTGATTTGACCTTTCTATTAGTCCGATTGAGCTGATTTTAGTTTCAGATAGTTCATTGGATTCACATAGGAGACTCATCATCGAGACCATTCATAGGTATCTTTATGATTTGTTTCTGTTATCTTATTTGTCCCTGTTTTCTTATATGTTATGATTACTAACCACTTTCTGCAGGTATTCTTGTACTTATTTCCTGCTGGAACTCTTATAAATATGGAGGTGATTTCCTGTACTGAGGCTTAGCGTACGTACGTGAGGGTTTCCCGCCCTGCGTATGTACGTCGCCATAACGTCTCCGTATCCGTGGGATCGGGGCGTTACAGTGCACATGTGCATACATGTATCTATGTATGTGTTATACATACGTTTGTATGAATCTATATATGTATGTATTTATGTATGTACCTATATGTGTTCGTATGTATGTATGTGTATGTGTGTATCTAAATATGTTTATGTATCTATTTATGTGTGTATGGATTAATAGGTACCTGCACAAGCATACATAAATCCATACACACACACATACAGAGATAAATCAGTGTTTAAAATCATAGTATCATCTAATGGTTTTAGTATCAATATCTTTAACATCCTATAAATATCGATAATATCGACAATATTAGACCTAATATGAACTGATATTATGGGGCCGATATCGTATTAGGTACTGAAAAATTAATATTGATACTCACGATATTGATACTAAAACTATGGCTGATGCCGAGATGTTTAAACACCAATTTTTTACAAAGTATGTGTGTGTCGATGTATTTGTAGTTATTTATGTCGGTACCAACATACATACATACATAAACACATGCATACACACACATATACGTATATATATAAATATAAATATACATAATATATTTATGTCTTTACGCACATGTATATGTATATATCCATATATGTATGTTTGTGTGTGTATACACATATAATGATAGTTATGTATACATTCAATGTACATGTACACAGTAGGAAAGAATAATATTGATACATGTATGTGAGTGCATGTGTGTGCATTCATTTATGGGGTGTATGTATATTTTTTGTATGAGTTTGAATAGATGATGCATTACGATAATTTTTTTATTTTTAAAAGAACACCTGAATGAAGTTACAACATACTCACACATACAACATAGTCAAATACTTCATTATCTAATATTTCTTGTGTCTTCAAAAGTGAAACAAAATAATAAAATATTTTAGCCTAAAATCTTATTTTTGTTTGAGATCCTACCAAGAAGGAAAAGACAAGTTGGAATGTCAATGAATGGTGATCAGATTTACATTCTCAACAATTTTTAATATTATTTTATGTCATCAATAAATTTAAGTTCTCAATTGTAGGTTATTTGAAGATAATTCATCTCTTTCAGCGTGATGGCTTGATATGAAATCTAAAGGTCTACATTAAAATCTTGACAGGTTTATTTTATTTATATTAATTATCAAAATAAGAAATCATTATATGAGCTATTTTAGGTTTTGAAGGTTGGGTATTTAGTTGCTTTCCTCCTGAAGCATTTAAGATATGTTTACACGAGATTAGTTATGTGCTATCAATTAATAATATATTTTAATTCAAAATTTATCATATATTTGTTTAATTTTAGTTAAATAAGTTTTTATATTGCAGTTTAAGTTTTCAAGCTGAAGCTACAACTCTTATTAGTTAATGAAGGTAAGTATAAATGAATACTTAAAGCTTTTTTTCAAACTGTTATATGCTTATTTTATGTTTTATAATTTAATGGGACAATATTGATTTAAATGTATGTATGTATATTGTTATGTTATTTATGTGCGTACACATGTGTATGTATTTATGCGTATTTTTTGTGTCTGTATATGTGTATATATAAATTAATATGTGCACCAATATAAACGTATGATAAATCATACATATATTTGTATCAATACATACACACCTACATATATAATTATTCATGTGTGCACTAATGTATGAGTGCACGCGTGCATATATGGATCTATGTATGTGTTATATATGTGTGTCTGAATCTATGTATGTATGTATCTATGTATGTATCTATGTATGTTTGAATGTATGCATGTATTTATCTTCGTATGTATGTATGTATGTGTATATGTGTGTATCTAAATATGTGTATATCTATATAAGCGTATATGAATAAATAGGTACATACACAAGCATACACTTACACGCATTCATACATGCGCACACTTGTAGATAAATGAATGTTTAAAATCTTATTTTCGTCCATTGATTTTAGCATTTATATCTTTAATATCCTATAAGTATCGATAATATCGGCAATATTAGCCCTAATATGAGTCGATATTATGGAGCCAATAGCGTATCAAGTGCCTAAAATCTGATATGATATTACCACCATATATTATAATTGATTAATAGTAAAAATCATGATACTCATAAACATTCATAGACACACATATATAAGAATACATGCACGTAAACAAACACACAAATATATGTATATATGTGTAGGATATGGACGATATTCGTACTAAAATCATTGGCCGAAATCGAGATTTTAAACACCGATTTGTCTACAAAGTATGTGTGTGTGCATGGATGAAAGTATATGTATTTATGTCGGTACTAACATACATACTTACACAAACACAACAATACGAACACACATACACACATATATATGAGATGAAGGATATGAGTTTAAGTTCATATAATCTTATATGAGCTACACATTTTTCTGACGTGTGGATCATCTACGTGGATGATCCACACCATTCATAATGATCTATATGCCCTCAAGGAGTTGTGGATAAAAAATTTCACAAGTTTTGAAGATCATCTGCTCGTCATTAGTTGGTTACAAATTGAACAATTCCTGTGAAATTGTCTTTTTGAAGAAGTTCGTGCCGCTGGATCAATGGGCAAATCTCTAAAACTCATGATTTTCATCTACTACTTATTTAGAACATCTAGATCACATTGAACATTTTGGATCGTTGATCCACGTTTGAGAATTAGGTGTACCTCATATCATTTATTCTCTAGATACACACACATGTATATATGAATGTGTAGACGCACTTGTATGTGTATATATTTATATATATGTCTCTGTCCTTTTATGTGTGTCTGTGTGTGTATACACATATATTAATAGTTATATATACACGTTCAATGTATATGTACACATACACACAATACGAGAGGATTACATTAATACATGTGTGTTAGTGTGTGCGCGTGCATTCGTATATGAATGTATGTACATTTTTGTATGTGTGTTTTGATTGGTGATGTATTACGATAAATTTTTTATTTGTAAAAGAAGGCCTGATTGACATTGTAACATATATATACAACATAGTCAAATACTTCATTATCTTACTTTCTTTTTATTTTCTTTGTGTCTCTAAAAAGAGAAACAAAATAATAAAATTTTTTAACTTGAAATCTTATTTTTTTTGTGGTCCTACCAAGAAGGAAAAGATGAAGTTAGAACATAGACGAACAGTGATAGGTCTGCTTTCTCAACCATTTTCTTCAAGTATTAATTTATCTCATCTATAAATTTAAGTTCTCAATTATAGGTTATTTGGAGTTAATCCATCTCTTTTGGTATGCTGACTTAATATGAGTCTAAAAGGTTGATATTGAAATCTTGACAGATTTTATTTTTTTTATCTATATTAATTATCAAAATAAGAAACCATTATATGTATTATTTCAAGTTTTGAAGATTGAGTATTCAGTTGTTTTCTTCTGAAGCATTTAAGATACGTTTACACAAGGTTAGTTATGCGCCATTAATTAATAACATATTTAAATTTAAATTTTTATCATAATTTTTATTTAATTTTAATTAAATAAGTTTTTTATTTTACACATTAAGTTTCAAGATGAAACTACTGCTCTTTATTAGTTAATCAAGATAAGTATACTAGAATACTTGAAGTATTTTTTTAAATTGTTATATGTTTTTTTATTTTTTTAATTTAATGGGATAATATTCATTTAAATGTGTGTATGTTATTTATGTATATATATGTGCGTGCACATGTGGATGCTTTTATATATGTTTCTGTATCTATGTATATATATGTATAAATTGATACATACACCCATATACAAATATAGATACATCATACATATATTTGTATCAATACAAACATGTACATATATAATTATTCATGTGTGCATCAATGTATGTTGCGCGCATACATTTATCCATGTATGTGTTATATGTGTGTGAATCTATATATATATATATATATATATATATATATATATATATATATATGGGGTTACTGTACCTCAGCCTGCAGGCTGAGATAGTTTCTCAGCCGGCGGGACGTGGCTGAATATATGCCACACATCGGCCGCAGTGTGTTGGCGCCAAAAAAATTAAAAAAATCCCGCCTAAACAATCGTAAAACAAATTGACCAAAATACCCTTTTTTAATTCTAAACTGGAATAAAGTCATGAACAAACAAAATTTCAGTTGAATATATCTACAGTTATAAAATTCGTAATTTTAATACATCGAAAAATATAATTTAAAAAAATTGGATCAATATAATGTAAAATAAGCAGAAGCATTGAAAATTTAAAAAACATGCCATGGTCGCAGACTTAATATAATATAACAACTGAGACACAGTCGCAGTCACTAGTCGCACTCATAGTATAACAAAACGTTTTTATGCGACCTAATACAATATAATTTCAATTTTATATGACAACTGCGACACAGTCGCAATCACTAGTCGCAGTCATTATATAACAAAACTTCTTTATATAATGTCTGCGACCCTAGTCGCATTCTATCGTACAACAATAGTTTAGAAAAAAGAGATGCACTAATGTTAATCTCGAGAAAGGAAAGATGTGCACCATACGTAATCTAAAGATATAGGCAAACAATTCTATAAAAAGTTAATTTGTACTTCATGTATTATACCTCTGGGGAAAAAAAGAACTCTTCGGATTCTCCCGCAATAAATCTTCAATTAAATATTTAATTTTTTTTACCACTTCCTACCATACTCAACCCTCACCTGTAACAATTATTATTACTATTCACGTTCTTCCACAATATTGACCTTTATATAATGCTTGTAACTAATATATTATCTCATACCTAAAAAATATATTTTTGTTCTTCCTTTTCAATTTGATTTCAAAAACTTCCAAAAAAACAATTCATTCTTGAATCATGTCTTCCCCATCTTCTTCCTCTGAACACTTAGATTTCAACTTCAATCGTTCCCCCACCGGTCCTTTGTCCTCAGGAATTCTAGTGAATTTGATACCAGTCTGGACTTCACTCCTTTTGACTATCTCACTACATCAAATAATGCATTAACTGATCCTCCTATTCATGATGATAATGAAGTTTTAATGTGGGTTAGTGAAGAAGACATTATTCCTCTGCCACTTGACGGAGACATGCTTGATGAAAGCATGTCCTCTGATGTTGTAGGCTCGCTTCCTAGCAACGGGTCAGACGAAGAGCTTGATAGAGACGATCCATTCTGGGAGTTCATCGGTGAAACAAAAAAACCTCAAAAACAGGAAGATGATGAGGAAATAAGTGATGAAGAGGAAGAGCAGAAAATGAAGACGATGAATCTGCTTATGATGGTGATAATGACGAGGATTAGGATTTCCTGATCTTCTGATATTCAATTATATTTTGTCTTCTTTTAAAAGCTTTTAATTCTATTTTTTTGTAAGGTCTCTTTCTCACTATATTAACTTATAAGCTCTTTTAATTACATATCCAAACTGCGACTGCTGCTCTTAAACACTGCGACCATAGTCACAGTCCTACTACTGATGCAATAATTAAAAATAATTCATACGTTATAGGCGGCTGAGACAAAAGATACGGTGAACTGCGACTATAGAATCAGTCCTTATTCAGACAACAGTCAAAAATAAAGAACAAAAAGAATATAAAATAATACGTAAACTGTGATTATACTATCGCTCTCGTTAAATACTGCGACCATCGTCGCGGTACTGCGATCATAGTCGCAGTCCATGGTCGCATAATATATGTAAAAACCAATTTAATTGTTAATAAGAGGATCGGACAAACATTCAGAAATTATACGAAGGACAGTATTTGATGACTAACGGTTGACAATTTATGGTCGCAGTTACTTAATCATTTATCGGTTCCCAATGCGACTATGGTCGCAATAATGTACTGTTTTGGAGTTCAAAGTAATTTAAAATTATAGTGTATTAACTTTTAAACTGTTTTGGATAACTGAACAGTCATCTAGGAAGTATACAATTTTTGAAAAAGGTAGAAAATATATTTGAGAGATATTCACGTGGTCCGAGATCTTAAACCTTTTGGAATTCTAGGATTAAAAATATATAAAGGGTCATGAGCAAAGGATTAAAACATACTAAGTTATTTTTGCTCAAACTCGTTACTCTCACTGTTCGGAAAATAGATTCAAAAAAATGTCTTCACCACCGTCTTCACCGGAAAGAAGCCAATCATCTAATGATGATTGGATGTTTAGTTCTGAACTGATGTCTCGCTACGGGTCAGAATCTGAGCTTGATACAAACGACCCGTTCTGGGAGTTCATTGATGAACCAAAACACAAACATGAAGAGGAAGAAAGCGAAGAGGAGAATGTCGCTGAAGAGGAGGAAGAGACGGAAAGCGATACAGAAGACGAAAGCATGACTCTTGACGACGAATCTGATTACGATGGTGATGACGATGATTAGAAGTTTAAAAAATTGTATTTTGTATTTTTTTAAATATATATAAATCTGTTTTCTAAAGTTAATTGTGTGAATTACATTTTTTACTACTATGTCTTGGTTGAAATGCTGTACAATTGTTACAAACCTTTATTTTAAATATTTTATGCTAAACGAATATACTGCGACCATGGACGCAGTTAATAATTATATTACTTCACCCGTATAAATTTTTAAAATGAAAGGTTGCGACTTTGGTCGCAGTTGCAGGACGCAGACTTAATAAATAAACTACGACCTTGGTCGCAGTTGCTGGACTTTTAGTCTTAATCAACAACAACACTGCTACCTTGGTCGCAGTTACTAACCGTAGTCTTAATAAAATACAATGCGACCTTGGTCGCAGTTGCTGGTTTATGGACTTAATAAAATACACTGTGACCTTGGTCGCATTCGCTAGTCTTTATTTTTAATCAACAACAACACTGCGACCTTGGTCGCAGTTGCTGGCCGCAGTCTTAAAAAAATAATCTGCGACCTTGGTCGCAGCTGCTGGTCTTTAGTCTTAATCAACAACAATACTGCGTGGTCGCAGTTGTTTCTGATTGCAATGTAGTCTTATGCGACCTTGGTCGCAGTGTCGTCTCTGGTCCAAGTTGTTTTGTTTGCAATGCATGACTGCGACCAACGTCGTAGTTTATTAAAAAACAAATATGATT
The DNA here is from genome assembly GCA_038442645.1 of Agave tequilana. Classification (NCBI taxonomy): domain Eukaryota; kingdom Viridiplantae; phylum Streptophyta; class Magnoliopsida; order Asparagales; family Asparagaceae; genus Agave; species Agave tequilana. Next base: position 70,220 of record JAVJIF010009579.1, read on the forward strand.
TTTATTTATGTCCAGGCATTTATCTCCAGAAATGTGAAAATGATACAAAACGCTCTCTTATACAATAAGATTGAGTGTTACAATACAGCAGTACAAAGAAGACTTAACATCAAAAGAGCCCTTGTTGACCAAGAGCAGTGGTGTTATTGAGGTCTGGTGGCAGCAGAATCCTCCGATTCCACTTGACCCTCCAAAGTGGTGGGATACGATCCTTCGTTCATGAATATCTCTTCCACCAGAAGGTTATCCAGTGCTACCCACCACTATATCCACCACATCCCCCGCCGCCATACCCACTCTGACCATCCCGTGCCAGCAAGCTTGACTGGTGCATCAAGTCCGAGGAGATCTTGGTGAGGGTTAAGTCCTCGTCAGGGATCATGACTTCTTCCCTTGTGAACGACGAGGACCATGACTTCTTCCCTTGTGGACGATGAGGTCTATGACTTCTTCCATTGTGGACGAACATCGATCAAGTTCGTCCATAGGGTCATCTTCATCCATGGAGGCAGGCCCCTGTTAGAGACTCTAAAGAAGGCGAAAATTCTCAGAGCAATTGCTCTCGAAAAGAAAACAGTCTAATTATGGGAGAGGGTGAGCCCTATTTATAGGCAGCCCATAATAACCATAATTAATGGTTCATTAATCAGAACCGTCGGCCTTAATGATCGCACGACTATCGAAGTCCAATGGAAGGCTGACGCGTGGAGTGTCGTTTCAAGAAGCGTCGAAGACGCTGGTCTACAACCACCAGCGCCGGTTTGGCATTAAAAGACATTAACGCCTAAACCCAATGAAGAGCCGACGCGTGGACAACCGCTTCGGGAAACAAGAATGGTGCGGGTTCGTCAACGTAGACTTGACGTTTAAAGATCTCATAAAATCTTTATGACAGGCCGCGTCTCTCGGAGTGACTCCAACTCGCGTCCCCTCAGCAAACTTTTCATTTTTCATTTAGATTCAAAAAATGACTTAATTCAAAACAACAACACGGCGACCTTGGTCGCAGTTGCTGGCAGCAGTCTTAATCCAAAACAACACTGCGACCTTGGTCGCTATGCATGTTAATATAAAGGAAACACTTACTTAACGTACTGCGACCTAAGTCACAGTCCATGTAATGCAACCCTAGATTGCAGTTGCTGGCCATCTTTATCAATAACAACACTGCGACCTTGGTCGCAATTAACCATGTACACTGCGACCAAAGTCTCTGACTAAGGTCGCAGTTTAAATGTACACTGCGACTAAAAGACTCTGACTACATTATATACAAAAAAATTAAACTATAAGTAGAAATTTATCGCAGGCTGAAAAAATTGATCTGAAAAGATTTTATATTTCAGAAAAAAATTTATCACAGGCTGAAAAGGATAAACTAGATCTTTCAAAAAAGAGGTAAAGAAATAGGGCGAAAAGTAATTTATATAAAATAACCTAAATCCTATAAAGAGCGGCAAAAAAAGGGGGAAAATAATAATAAACAATAAGGAAAGTTATCGAAAGGGGTATTTGGTAATTTAACTTCTTCCTAAAAGCGGGCCGCAAGTCACTGAGGTAACAAATTGAGCACGTCACCGCAGGCTGAGAGAGTACTCTCAGCCCGCAGGCTGATATACATTTATATATATATATATAATATATATATATATATATATATATATATATATATATATATATATATATGTATATATATATATATGTATGTATGTATGTATGTATGTATGTATAGATGTATGATCGTATGTATGTATGCTATGTGTTCATATCTAAATATATGTATGTATGTGCGTATGAATAAATAGGTACATACACAAGCATGCACACGTACATCGATACCACACATGCACACTTGTAAATAAATTGGACTTTAAAATCTCAGTATTATCTAATGGTTTTAGTATCAATATCTTTTATATCCTATAATAATTTATGGATAATATCAACAAAATTAACCTCAAATGAGTCAATATTATGGGGTCAATATCATATTAGGTACCTAAAATATGATATAATATTACCACTTATATTAGATATTGATTAATAGTAAAAATCGTGATACATACACACACACACTCTCGTAGACACACAGACATATATGTAAAAACACGTGTGTGCAAACAAATACACAACTATATGTATACACACACACACATACGGGTATATACACGTGTGTGTGTGTGTGTGTAAGATGTTAACGATATTGATCCTAAAATCATTGGCCGGTATCAAGATTTTAAACATTGATTTATCTACCAAGTATGTGTGTGTATGGATTTAGGTGTATGTATTTATATTAGTAACAACATACATACACAAACCCACACACACACATATGTATGTGTGTACGCACGTGTATATCTATATACCTATATACGTGTATATGTCCATATATGTGTGCTTGTGTGTGTACATACATATATTGATATGTTCAATGTATATGTACACATACACACAATATGCTTATTTTATCTTTTTATAACTTATTGGATAATGTTGATTTGAATGTATGTATGCATATGGTTATGCTATTTATGTATGTATATGTGCTTGCACATGTGTATATATCTTTATATGTTTTTGTATCTACATCTGTGCATGTATAAACTAATACATATACCAATATAGAAATATGGATACATCACACGCACATATATAAAAATGCGTGCATACATATATACATGTATGTGTGTGAATCTATGTATGTATACATGTATGTCGTATGTATGTATGTCTATGTGCATATCTAAATATGTGTATGCGTGTATGAATAAATAGGTATAGACACAAGCATACATACATTGTTACTTACACATGCACACTTTTAGATAAATTGATTTTTAAAATCTCAATATCGTCTAATAGTTTTAGTATCAATATATTTAATATCGTATAATTATGGATAATATTAACAATATTAGCCACAATATGAGCCAATATTATGGGGCCAATATCGTATTAGGCACCTAAAATATGATACAATATTATTACCATATATTAGAATTGATTAATAGTAAAAATCATGATATGCACACACACACACACTCTATCGCAACATACATATGCAAGAACACTTGCGTGCAAACAAATACAAAACTATATGTATGTGTGTGTGTGTGTGTGAGATGTTAACGATATTGATACTAAAACTATTATCTGATACCAAGATTTTAAGCACCGGTTTGTCTACCAAATATGTGTATGTACGGATTTAGGTGTATGGATTTATGTTGGTAACAACATACATATGTGCACAAACTCACACACACATGTATGTGTGTATGCACGTGTATGTCTATATGCCTATATATGTGTTTTTGTCCATATATGTGTTCTTGTGTGTCTACACATATATATTTATACATTCAATGTATATGTTGATACATACACACAATAGGCTTATTTTATTTTTTTATAATTTACTGCGATAATGTTAATTTGTATATATGTATGTTGTTATGTTATATATGTAAGTATATGTCCTTGCACATGTGTATGTATCTATATATGCTTTTGTACCTATATATGCCCATGTATAAACTAATACATACACTAATATGAAAATATGGATACATCACACACACACACACACATATACATACACACACACACACATCTATAAAAGATTTATAATAAAGTTTTTGACATTCAAACATATATACAAACACATAAATTTACATGTATATATGTAAGTGTGCATATGTGTATGTGTGTATGCACGTGTATCTGTCTATATTGTTTGTTACTTGTCATTGTGTTGCTAAAGAACATGATTTTGTTAAGATCATTTATGTGCAGTTTTTCTAAATATCAAACATGTACTAGTAGATTCTTGAAGCAGATTGAATCCTTGATTTGGGATTTGAACCTGAAGTTCGCTTCATATTTAACGTCTTCTGGTTCGTAGTTCTCTTTTATATGTGCAATTCATTATGTATGTTGTGACTGTCTTGAACAAATACTCTTGAAGACTCAACTTAAATATAAAACATTTAATTCCTTTATACAAATATTTATAACATTGACACTGATAACTTCTTATAAAAATTAATTACAGACAGTTATTAGAGAGGGAGAGGGGGGCAATGAGTCAGATTGGAGTAGATTTCAGACTATCCAAATTCAATATTTATATTCAAATATGCCAATTTCTATCAATAATCACTTAGAAATTGGCAAGTTTTTCTTGCTTACATTATTTTTTTTATAAGTATTAGACAAATTTAAACATGACCAAGTAGTGTTATATAAATTGCATTTAAAAGGAAAAAGGTAATTTAGATGGGACAAAGTGATTTAAACCGAAAAAGTATTTTATTGGGTTATTGGGTTTGGATCCTGAAGGATTCATAGCTAGATTGATGGGGATCAATATAGTTTAGTTTCTTTATATAGTTTTTTTATTTCTGTTATTTATTTTAGCTCTTGTTTTAGTCCCACATCAGTTATGATGAAGGAGTCTTTAGAGTGTGGGCTTATTTAAGGATAAGAGTTGTAGTGGTTACTTAGACTTCAATATTGGAAGATCTAAACCCTCTTTGTTTAGCATGGTGATTTGCTAATCATTTTGAATCTTTTTGCATGCTGATGTGCGAGAGTGGGTAAGAGATAACTTGGGTGCCGAGGCTCGAATTAATTTTTATCTAGTTATCAAATTTTATCTTTATTTTTTTCTTTCATATTAGTTCTGCATTGTAGATCCAACAAACAAATGAGTCTACTTTTGACATCAATTAATAAGCTATCAAATATGATATTAAGGACCCAGACTCATAAATTCATGTGAATGTGTGTGTTTGTTTATGTTTTTGTATCTATATATGTGCATACATGTATTGATGCATACGCCATTATATACATATAGATGCATCACTCATGTGTGTGTGTGTCAATACATAGACACATACATATATAGTTATTCATGTGTCTATATATGAGTGTGCACAAGTGCATACATATATCCATGTATTTGTATATATGTGTGTATGAATCTACGTGCATGTATGAATGTATGTATGTATCTATGTATATATACATATCTATGTTCTTATAGTGTATGTGTATGTATCTAAATCCTTGGGGTGTTTTCTCACCCGGTGCCCTAAAACCGTTCGACTTAGGAGTCACCGACAATAGGCTCGTTACATGGGCAGATTGGAAGGCCTAATAAAATTATGGAATAATACCACCAAAAAAGGAATATATATATATATAATATATATAATATATATAAGGCATAAGAGTTAGAGTTAAAGAACCCCGAGTTGAAATTTCACGGTCACAAGGAGCATATGACTTAAGGATAAGATAATAGACTAGATGAGAAATACAATTGGACTCCTTACCTTGATTGATGACAAATTTTTGAATAGAGACTAAGCTTAGGAATGACTAAGTTTTGATAATCCTAAATACTTATCGATTACTTAATTTTTACAATAATACTTCAAATATTTTTTTCTCTTTCAAAATGTATTTTCAAAATACTAACACTTTTTTTTATTTTTTTTATTTTGTGGGTGTAATCCACTGAAAACCCTCACGAGACAAAACTCGTCAACGGCTTGTTTCACATGCTCAGTACAATCGCGTGACCTGCGAAAGTGGTTTCATAATTTTTTTAGTTTAGTTTTGTTGTAGCAAAAGATAGTTGTGGGGGTATGATCGTACACAAATTTTGCATTCTTTTCATTACACTCCTACATTTATCGTATAATAAATCTGCTATTTTTTAACTTAAATGTCTATTTTGCAAAAGATAATCATGGGGAGAAAGATGATAAAATTAAATAATTACCAGTTAAATCAGATTTAACTAGATCTATTTGGCTAGAGGAGGATGATCCCAAATCTAGTTGGTTAAATTTAGATTTTGGTGAATCAAATCAGTTAATCGAAGATCAACGAGGATATCCTTGAAATCAGAAGATCAAACACAAAATTCAATTGAAAAAAGGGAAAAAAGATCAAAACAGACACGTTCCCCTCCTGGATGTGGCCACATCCAGGCCGCGAATCTGTGGCCAAAGCCGTAGGTCCGCGGCAGTTTGGTAAGATTTGGGGGAGTGTTTGCTCCCCCTATCTTCAGAGGCTCTCCCCTGTTCTATATGATAATTCAAGATATATAAAAACAAGTGAGTAAATAGAGAGAGAAGCAATCGCAAACATTAGAGAATTGTTTCGAGATTCGAGCCACTTGCACTATGTCCCCGCCTTCGCCGCAATGAAGGGTTTAGCACTATAACTTGATCTCGCAAGATCACTCGGTACCGCAATACTTACAAGTATTCTCGGACCCACAAGTCCCTCACTTGTTCCCGCAAGAACAACACCACACCTGAACCGCAAGCTCGTAGAGGCCGCAATCTCTAACTTCTTCTCAAATATAAGGTAGAATAGTGGTCACTTCTTGATCACAAACAAAAACACTCTCACAAATAAGGATCCTATAGGATAGAGTTAGCAATAAAAGGCTCAAGTTTGTGTGAGAAAACTAGATAGATTTTGAAGTGAAAAGCTCAAGAAAAATCCTTTTAAAAACTCAAGAGAGGCGCTATTGAAAACTCTCTTTTGATATGAAAATAAAGCTCTAAAACTTGTTTAGAAAACTCTGTTGATGATGGGAAAATAGGCTCTTGAAAAACTTCTTAGAAAAACTCACCCAAAATCCCCATATATATAGGCCAAGGAAAACTGGCCGTTGGGGGACAGAAACACAAGCAAATATGCCTGTCGGTCAACTACCAACGGTTATATTTTTGACCGCTAGGGTTTGCCGATCGGCCAGTCAGTCGACCGAGGAAATCTGAGAGTACAACAAAGTTTGTCAGTCGACCAATTGGTCAGCCGAGCTCTTCTGTTGGTCGATCGAGCTCCAGCTCTCAAGGGCTGTGCTCGTTGGTGCACGTCAATCGATCGTACGGTCGACAGGCAGTAGCCCAGAAACACAATTTTACAACAACAACAACTAAGCCATTTGTCCCAAGTATTTGGCATAGGCTACATGAACAAAAAGAGAGTTACGCCGGATCACATGAATCCACTTTCTCCACTCATTCCTATCAAGCAATATGCCTTCATTAATACTTTTAGCCTTTATATCTTGTCGTAGCACCTTCATCCATGTTTTCTTCGGTCTTCCCTGTGCTCTTTTAACTTGCCCTAATTTGATACGCTCTACTCACTGGACTGGCGCATCTGTAGGTCTACGTCGTACATGACCAGACAATCATAGGCAATTTTCTCTCATCTTCTCTTCTATAAGGGCTACACCTATCTTAGTATGAATATCCTCATTTCTCATCTTATCTCTCCTCGTGTTACCACACATCCAACGAAGCATGCGCATCTCTGCTACACTCATCTTCCGGACATGATATCTCTTTATAGCACAACATTCTGTGCTATATAATAAAGCTGGCCTAACAGAAGTCTGATAAAACTTTTTCTTCAGCCATAACGGAATGTTATGGTCGGATAAAACTCTTGTTTCACTCCTCCTTTTCAACTATCCAGCTTGGATCCTATGTTGACATCACTATTGATCTCTCCATCTTTTTAGACAATAGAACCCAAGTACTTAAAATTACTGCTAATCGGTATTTCTTGTCCGCCTAGAAGCCGAATTTTGAGATTTTTAAATGAACTTTTGAAACCCAATTACATTCCAAAAATTCTTAATAAATTTCACAAAAATAAGTTCATGTAAATACTATAGAGCACAAATATGTGTGATCAAAAATCACAACATATTACAAACATGTGAACTTATTTTCGAGATGAAGAATTTCAATTTAGGAACTAAAACCGTATTTTCTGAATACCAAACTTTTAAATGAAAACTACTTTTTCAAAAACTCCATAAATAAAAAACAAGTTGTTCAAAGATTTTTGAGGATAGTGTATGGATACTCTAATACACAAACAAAATGATGTGAACTTGTTTTTGATGAAAATCAAAATATGTTCTTGAAATAAAATATATTTTCTAAATACTAAACTTGTAAACAGAAAATCACAATTTTCGAAAACCCTCATGAGTACAAAAACAAGTTTTTCAAGCACATTTGAAGCATCAATGTTGATGTTGCGAATGGCAAATGCACCAATCGTTTACAAGCAATAAAGTAGTGAGTATAGTATCGTTTCCACGAGTATTGATGTCTATTAAGTACCAAACTAATTTTTCCTAATTTTATTTGAATAACTGATTAAGAAGATGATTTAAAATAAGCTACTAACAAGAAACTAAAAGACTTGATTTTTTTATAGAAGATAAAAGTGTTAGGGAAATTATTTTCACAAATATAATCAGATATAAAATTGTGCTTGTGCTAGTGAATTCTAACTATTTATGTTAACAATCGAAAGTCCTTAACCTAACTAGTATTCTCTCGTGAGCAATACTAATTCTATCTTCTAATTTAAGAACCTACAATATCTCGATCTAGTAGATTTAGAAGTTAGAAGAAGCATTAAATATGATGGATTTCTCTATATGGTTGTACAATTTCTCCGTCTCAATGTGCCAAGTTGTGATTTTTATTCCTATGATGCTATGATAGGTTATCTCCTCTCGGTCTCAAACCTAACCATCCGTATAAATGTTGGTCACCAATTAATAACAAGAAGATTAAAAATAAAAACTTGACATGCAAATATTTAAACTTGAATAACAAAACAGTAGAATAACACAAAGCAGCAAGATTATATCGTTATAATATTAGCCTTGCCCTAGCTACGGAGAATTAGTTCATATTTGAAAAGATGCAAAACATGATAAATAATATGAACTTCATGAAATAATAAATTAGAAGAAGAAAGAGATTAAAAAACACCAATTTAGGAACTCTAGATGATGCCTCCTTGTTGTTCTTCTTCAACTTCCATACGCAAAGTTTATTATCCAAAAGCTAAGAAACTGAAATCTAAAATAATATAAAATTTATTTATCTAATGAAAGTCATGAGAGATTCCTTCGATTACAAGAGATTGCATCCCTTTATATAGGCCTCAGAGCCCATTACAATCAGGAACTCATTAGAAATTCTAATCCTACTTCAATTTGGTGTGGGAATTCAATCTTGAATTGATCTGCAGATAGCTTTCAATGATTGCTGAATACAGCTTGATAAATGACTGAATTAGAAAAACGGTGTCAACAAAAGTATTGTAGTCTTTTAAGTCCTCTTTCTATAGCATCTTGAATCATCAGAATGGGATACCTGTAGAGAAAATTATGATCAAAATATTAAAAGGTGTCCAGTCTGAATCCGAGTCTGAAACAGATTTCTGCTCTCTGTTGAACAGTGGACAGCCAGGTAGCCGAAAATTCGGCTAACTGGCCAAATTTTAACTTGATTTGATCACAAATTTTTGTTGGATGCTTTCCCATATTTTATAGACTCTTTTGACAAGTCTATTAGGTCTCTGGATATCTGGATCTTGAAATATACTGCTACAATCATCTCTTTAACATTGATTTTCTGCTTTTTCATCTTTTTTCTATAATTTGTGCTCTTGACCTATTTTCTGCATAAACTTAAATAAAAACACCCATGCAGTATTTTAATGTGTAATAAAAGAGGTATAACAGTGGTATAATTTATAGATGATAATTACAATTATCATACTCCCATACCTAACTTTTGCTAGTTCTCTAGCAAAATCTAATCTAAAAAGAAAAAGAAAAACTAAAAAAATTCCTTAAAATAAAAAAAATCCTAACTCACTTTTGTAGGAATCACGGTTGCACTTAGCACGTGAAACAAGTCGTTAGACCCCTAGGTTACCCCTAATGGATGAGTTTTGTCTCATGAGGGTTTGCAGTGAATATACCCACAAAATTCAAAAAAATGAATATAGAGAGATTAAAGAATAAGGATAAAGAAAAATAAGGATAACTAAAAAGTAAAGAAAGAGAAAAATAAAAAAAATTCAACAAGTGTCACTAGTGAATAAGTTCAATAGTTTCCATAAGCAATCATCTTCAAGTTCAATCTCCTATCAAGAAATCTTATCTTCTTATCTTAGAGATTTCAAACCCTGATATATCCCACCATCCTTCCTATGTTTTCCGATCCTATGCATTCTTTGTGAACATGTGATAGCTCTTAACTTGAGATTTTGATTCAAATTTTTCATACTTAAATTATTATTTTTTTGTAGAAATTTTGAAATATTATCACTTCGTTGCCCTTTAAGCAACTTCTTTTTTCTTTCTTTTCTTTTTTTCATACATATAACTCATCCAATTCTCTTTCGTGTAAATATCAAGGCTTCTTGAGGCTAAGATACCTAACTAATTGATCATTAGACTTGTTAATACATATAACTTTAACTTTTTTAAACTTACCTAACTTGTTGGCCCGAAGGCCTATCACTCTAGTTTTGATGATGATCAACTCATATAGTTATAGTACTAATGATCTTGTGTTTAATTAGTGACAGATTTATGATCAAGATCTTAGTAGGTGCATAGCTTCAACAAAGGATTTGAAGTCAAATTTTTGGAGCTAGCACGGTGTTTGGACCAAGTCAAGAAGGCTTCAAGTGAAGACTTCAAGAAGATGAAGACTTGAGTCTAGGTTTGTTTTTAGAAGATTTTGTTTTAGATAAAATGCAAAGGATAGAATAGTTGGTGGATTGCTCAAGTATCATATACACACACTCTTGTTTTAGTTTATTTTTATAAAAGAATTTTCTTTTAGAAAAATACATGTTTGGTTTTTGGTTTTCAAGTTTACATGTTTTATCCAAAACCATGTTTAGTGCATAATGTCAAAAACATAGATATTTCACCATGTTTGTGTAGTGGATCATATCCATACACTCTATGCTTCAAATGAGTTTAAATATCTTGTTTTTGTATTTGGAGAAGTTTTGGAAAAGATAAGTTTTAGAAAAACTAATTTTGGAAAATACAGTTTTTCATTTGAGCCAATATTTTCAACTTACAAAAATAGTCCAAATCTTTTGTAACATGCCTTGATTTTGTGCAAGCATGTTTGTTTATCAAAGTATATTGGTAAAACTATTTTTGTAGATTTTTCATGATTTTATGGAAATTTATTTGAGCCAAAATGACTTAGTTTATTTATCCTAGAAATTCCCTGACATGGCTTCTGCCGGTCGACCCGATGGTCGACCGGGCTTGGAAGTCGGCCGACCGACTCGGTCGACCGACGTGCACAGCATGCACGCCAGTATCTGGCTGGAGGGCCGGTCGACCGACCCGGTCAATCGTCCAGAGAGGTCTGCTCTCTGGAAAGCCCCGGTTGACCGGGACGGTCGACCGGCAGAGAGTTCTACTCTCTGTTCCAGAGCCTCGGTCGACCGACCGGTCGACCGCTGCCCCAACGGTCAGATTTCTGACCGTTGGCGGTCGACTGGGCGGTCGACCGGCAGTTCTGACAGACCCCAACGGCTAGTTTTTCTAGCCCTATAAATTTGGGGGTTTGGGTACTGTTTTCTCTAAGATTTGAAGAATAGTTTTAGGCTAGTTTTTCTCATTCTTTTCAGTGGTTATATCCACAAGTTTTAGAGCTTCATTTTCAAATCAAAAGGGGAGTTTTATCAAGAGTGTTAAAAGAGATTTTCTTGAGTTTTTCACCATAGTTTCAATCCTTGTTTTCTCACACAAACACTTGAGCTATCCATTGCTATATCTACCAATAGGGTTTTGTTGTGAGAGTGTTTATTGGTGATCAAAGTGTTTAGATCACCAAGAGATCATTTCTTGTACTTTGAGGAGGCGAACAAGTGTGTTCGCGGTGGTTTAGAGTTCGTGTGTGAACTCTTGGTTTGAGGTGCGGCCTCGGCGAGCTTGTGGGGCTTGCGGTGTGTACGGGACTAGAGAGTCCGAGGGATTGTAGGTGTTGCGGCACCGAGGAGTGATCCATTGGGATCGAGCATAGTGGAAATCCTTTGTGTGTCGAAGGCGGGGATGTAGAGCAAGTGTGCTCGAACCTCGAAACAAATCCCTTATGTTTGCGATTGCTCACTATCTTGTTGGCCCAAAGGTCTTCCACTCTAGTTTTGATGATGATTAACTCATGTAGTTATGTGTACTAATAATCTTGTGATTTTAGTTTCAGATCATTAATCAAGATATTAGTTGGTGATTAGCTTCAACAAGATGATTTGGAAGCTTTCACATGTTGATTCAAGAGCCCGAGCGTCAAAGATCATATATAGCACTTGCTCGGTGGATCAAAGAGTTTTGGATCGAGTCGGCTTGGAGATTGCGCTCTACAAGAAGACTTCGGTACCTAGTTTAGTTTTGTGTTTAGATCCAAATTGTAAAGATTAGAATAGTATGATATGCTCAAGTTCACAACACACACGTTTCATGTTTTGAATATTGGTTTTTGGTTTTCCCGTTTTTGGTTTAACCGATCTTGGTTTCATGAATAGATAGATCAAAACAAGTTTACATGATTTAATGTATATTAGATTTGTTCTATATACATGCATGCTTCATCTTTTTAGACAAACTTAGTTTTGACTTACATATTCATGTGTTTTATGTTTTGATATTTTTGTCAAAACATATTTTGGAATTAATGACAAAAACATGGATATATATATGTTTCATGCATATTGGTTTTCTACCCATATGCATCATGCCTAAATGTTGTTTAATATCATGTTTTTGTATTTGGATAAGTTTTGGAAAAAATGTATTTTCTATTCAAAAATCCAAGTTTTAGAAAATACAAGTTTTGGATTTTGGTAAAAATGATAAGACTCAAAAATGTTTCAAGATGTTTGTTATTTGTGATGAAATTTTTATCACAAATTTATATTTCAATATAAAATGAGAAAACTATTTTTGTGTAATTTTTACAAGTTTTATGGATTTATTAAAATATCTTCTATCCTGTTTTCTAACCCAGGACACTGGCTGACAGGCCAGGTCGGTCGACCGTGCGGTCGGCCGAACCAATGGCCGGTCGACCCAGCGGTCGACCTACGTGCACAGAGCTGTGCACGTCTGGCAGCACAGTGGAACGGTCGGCCGGCCGACCGACCGGACCAGAGAGCAGTGCTCTCTGTTCTTTTCGGTCGACCGGGCGGTCGACCGTCAGTTGCCAACGGTCAAAATGTGATCGTTGGACGGTCGACCGAGCGGTCGACCGGTAGGTCATTTCTGGCAGTTTCTGCTGCCAACGGCTATATTTTTCTGGGGGCTATAAATACCCCATTGGAAAGAGTTTTTCTCTAAGATTTTTTGTGCGAATTTTTTCTTACTCTCTGGTGTTTTCAAAGCAATCAAAAGAAGTTTTTGGACTTAAATTGAACAATCTATTTGGTGTTTTTGCTAGGGTTTGGAATATCAAAGAAAAGGGTTTTTGGGAAAAAGAGTTTTGATTCAACTTCTATATCTTGGTTTCAGTTTTTCCCAAGGATTTTCTTTGTGATTTTGATTTTCATTCCATTGGTTTTCTCCACACTTGAGCTACATCTACTTTCTTATTCTATAGGGTCTTTGTGTGGGAGAAAGAGATTGTTTGTGGTTGTTGTTTAGACCACCAAGTTGTAAACCCTTCATTTGCTTGGCTTTGTGCCTTTCCCTCATTGTGTTGAGGAGGTTGTGCAAGTGGGTTGTATCCCTCAAGTGGTGAGGTGATCCTTGTGTTGCTTTGTGTTAATCCCTCAAGTTGTGAGGTGATTGTTTGTTGGTTTGGAGTTGTGCCTCAAGGAGGAGGTTGTGTTTGTAAGGAGAGGAGTTGGGTACTCCTTGTAATTGTGATTGCCCCAAATCCTCGGTGGAGGTTCCCTTTGTGGGAGTCCTTTGTGGACAAGCTAGTGGACTTAAAATCTTTCTGTGTGAAGGTGGGGATGTAGAGCTGGGTGCTCGAACCTCGAAACATTTCTTGTTGTTTGCGCTTGTTCCCTTGGCTCTTACTCTATCTCTCTCTCTCTCTTTACTTTGTGCCTTGCATCAATTCATATTGTTCATTCATAAATATTTGCTTGGCTTGTTTGAGTGTGCATCTCTTATTAATTGCAATTAGTTTTTAAATTCCGCATTGAGTTCATTAGATTAGCATTATCACCTATTCACCCCCCTCTAGGTGATTTTCAATTGGTATCAGAGCCTCCGCTACTGATATTTAGGTTTAACCACCTAGGAGTGAGATCTTGGTTTGCTAATCTTCATTTGCATTGTTCATTTGCACACATATAGTTGCATCATGGATAGCCCTCCTATGTTTGATTTTTCTAGACATGATATTTGGATGGCCAAGATGAGTAGTCATTTAAAAAGCCTAGGACATCTAGTTTATCAAGCCACCACTCAAGAATCCTACCCAAATGCTAGCAAGCATAGAAAGGCTAATGCATTAGCACTTAAGACACTTAGAGCATCTCTGAATGAAGATCTTTTACATGTGTTTGCTCATTATGATTCGGCTTTTACTGTTTGGAGCATTTTGACTTCTCCCGAGCTACCAAGGATTATCAACAAGTTGAGAAGATCTAGGAGAGACATGTCCGACGAGCATTGCCTCATGGTCCAAGGGAAAGACTCCCTTGAGGTACAATCGGATTCTCAATTAGATGATTGCTCTAGTTCCTATTGCGATGGTTGTTTAGAAGCTCAAACTTTAAATATGGAACTTGCCAAAAAGCTTGAAAATTTTTTGGAAAAACATAATCTTTTGAAAAAGAATAATCTTGAACTAAAAGAAGAAATGAAGGATTTGTGCTCAACTTTTGAATCGGTTTTGCAAGAGAAGGAAGAGATTACTAGTGAACGTGACTCACTAAGATCTCAACTAGACCTTGCCCTAAAAGAGATTGATGTTTTGAAAAGCAAAAATGATTGTGATGATGTTGTGAAAAACAATGAGGTTTTATCTTCAAAATTGGATTTTATTTTAAAAGATAACCTTATTTTGAAAAATGAAATTGATTTCATTACAAAAGAATTGGATTTAGTTTTAAAGAAAAATGAATATTTGAAAATTGATATTGATTCTCATGTTTGCCATGCTAGTATAGCTTCTTCTTCTAGCACACCTATTGCATGTTCCACTTTATCTTCAAGTATTGAAAAAGATATAAATGTTTTGAAGAAAAGTGTTGAATGTTTGGGCTCCACTTTGAGCCAATGTACTTTGAATCATACACGCTTGGAAACCTTGGTTCGCAAGAAACAAGTTCCATCCTTACATGTACACCCATCACGGCATACACATGCTCATCACGGACACAACCATAACATGTATGCTCATGTGTACACGTGTACACATTGTGGTCGAAAAGGCCACCTTGCTAGATTTTGCTATGATAGTTTACATATTGAAAATTTAGCAAATAATCTTGTTTGGGTTAGGAAAGATACTAACCCCCGTGGACCCAAAAGAAAATGGGTACCAAAGACCACCCCTTTGATTTTTGATGTAGGAGTGGGCTCTCGCATAACGTGAGAGTGTTGATGCTTTGAGGTGGATGCGTTCCAAGCTTAAAGAGAACCATTTTTGGATGCATCACTTTCAAGGAAGGTTTGGTAGAGAGGACCACCATTGGTTTGGAGAACTAGAGAGGTGCCTTCATCGGTTTTGGTATCTATCTCTAACTCCCGTTTTATTTACATGCTTTCATATTATTGTTTATAGCATGTTTTGATGTTTGTTGATTATTATGATTATGCCATGATCATTAGATTAGTGATATACATGTTTAGTTACTTGAGACACTTCTTGTTTTATATGGATCTATATTTAGTGTTCTCACTTTGTTTAAACTAATATGTATGCCCTAGATCTAATGCACATGCATATACATAATGATCATGTGGATGTTTATGATGTTTTGTTTTGATGAATCATGTTTTGTTTAATATGTTGAATGCCATGTTTATTAGACCTTTGACATGCATGTATAGCTTTTGAGATCACCTATATTTAGATGGACCCATTTATTGTGTTCTCACCATTATTTGGCTATTATGTATATCATGATTCTAATAGCATGTGGATTTACATAATGATCGTTTTATGTTTGTAATGAGGATTTATGTCCCGTTTTATGCTTCATGATTTGAATATATGTTAGTTTTCATGAAAACTAGGATTTATACTTATACATAGAATGGGCCACAAGTAACCCTTTTTATGTTTGTGCTTGAATGCCTATTTGTACCCATTAGATGTGCTAGTATAGTCTAGTTTTGATGATTCATGCATTCTAACTTGTATTCCTCTTTTTGGATATGCTTCTATAATCATGTGTTTTAACTTCATGTATATGTCTATCTTGTCTAAACTATTGATTATACATGTACATCCTTGAGCCACGTGCCTTCATGCATATACTTTTGTGGACTCATTATGTTTAGGATATGTATGTATACTTTAGTTTGTACATGACATACATATGCCTTGAAGCTTAAATTGTTTTGATGTGTTTCATGTTTTTAGATAATTTCATTGGTAATGAAAATCTAGTTTTTCATGTTTTTGAGGAATTTCATATGAGCTTAATTGAATATTTTCATGTTGATATGTGTCACATTACACTTGCTCACTCACCTTATTAGTTTACTCATGATTTGTTTTCAAGAGACTATGATATGGGCTTTATGGATTTTGAGTGTTTAGTGATTATGTGATTTACATGTGTTTCATAAAAAACAATTTTGTTTTATTCCTTACTTGAAGGATTTCGTACTAGTTTAAAAGTTTTTCCTATAACTAGTTCGTATTCTTCACTATGGTAGAGTTTTTCAAACATACTACATCTTCAAACCTATTTTTGAAAACCCCTACCTTCAACGGGCGGTTGGATGGGAGATTATGCTCATGTATGCCTTATAGTGAAAATCATTTTAAACTTGAACATGATTGGGAGGATAGGAATATGAGATATACATTTGATCTTATTGGTTGTTTCAATTGGTATCATTGAACTCTTTCAATTGGTATCAATCTTGACATTTTTGTATACTCATATATTTTTTTTGTATATGTATGCTTACACTTCAAAGAATATCAATTTCTATTGGTATCTAATTTTCATACATATATATGTTTTTATTTGTGCTTATTATATTCATATATCCTAGTGCACAAATTTTGATCATGGTAAAGCTTGTTTTAAAATGACTATCTTGTTTCAATTGACTAGTTTTCAATTGGTATCCATATACAAGCTTTGCATGTTTTTATTTGGTAATTCATAAAGAGGGAGAAAATCTTGTATTTCATCTTTCAATTGGTATTTTGTATTCCACTCCCTTGCTTTATGATAGAGAATAATAATTTCAATTGGTATTAAGATTTATGTTTAGAAATTCAAAATTTGTAATGTTTAATTTCAATTGATATCAAAATTGTTTATTTACAAATTGATATGGTATTTGTTTACTTATCAATTGGTATCACGATTTTTGTTTTTCAATTGGTATAGTTTCACTTTTAATTGGTATCAATATGCACTTCCTTGACACATTTTTTAATTGGTATCATATTTGAGTTTAGACAAAAAGGGGGAGAACATCCCTTGATTGATTCCTTGTTTTGAATATAAAGAAGAGAAGAATATGTTTTTATTAGTTTTGTTTTGTTTTTAACCCCTTTGTTGATGATTGACAAAAAAGGGGAGAAGAGTTTGAGTTTATATGCATGTTTGTATGCATGTTTTATGTTTTTATTAAGTTCAATTGGTATCAAAAGCATTATTTAAAGAACATGTTTAGTTTTGGTATCAAGAGCTTGTAAAAGAGATCATTAGATCATTAGTTTTGTTTTGCATATATTTAGTTTAATTGGTATCTAGAACATGTTTATTTGTTTTTGTTAATTGGTATCTAGAGCATGTTTGTTTGTTTTTAAAAATTTCATTGGTATCTTTCATTGGTATCTAGAGCCATTTATTATTTTATGCATATCTATGCATGTTTCATGTTTAGTATTCATTGCACATATTTGTTGTTTATCCCTATGCATGAGTTAAGGGGAGCTTCTTTGAAGCTTAACTTTAATCCATGCATATATAACTCCATGAGTTTTGTCATCATCAAAAAGGGGGAGATTGTTGGCCCAAAGGCCTTCCACTCTTGTTTTGATGATAATTAACTCATGTAGTTATGTGTACTAATAATCTTGTGATTTTAGTTTCAGATCATTAATCAAGATATTAGTTGGTGATTAGCTTCAACAAGATGATTTGGAAGCTTTCACATGTTGATTTAAGAGCCCGAGCGTCAAAAATCATATATAGCACTTGCTCGGTGGATCAAAGAGTTTTGGATCGAGTCGGCTTGGAGATTGCGCTCTACAAGAAGACTTCGGTACCTAGTTTAGTTTTGTGTTTAGATCCAAATTGTAAAGATTAGAATAGTATGATATGCTCAAGTTCACAACACACACGTTTCATGTTTTGAATATTGGTTTTTGGTTTTCCCGTTTTTGGTTTAACCGATCTTGGTTTCATGAATAGATAGATCAAAACAAGTTTACATGATTTATTGTATATTAGATTTGTTCTATATACATGCATGCTTCATCTTTTTAGACAAACTTAGTTTTGACTTACATATTCATGTGTTTTATGTTTTGATATTTTTGTCAAAACATATTTGGAATTAATGACAAAAACATGGATATATATATGTTTCATGCATATTGGTTTTCTACCCATATGCATCATGCCTAAATGTTGTTTAATATCATGTTTTTGTATTTGGATAAGTTTTGGACAAAATGTATTTTCTATTCAAAAATCCAAGTTTTCGAAAATACAAGTTTTGGATTTTGGTAAAAATGATAAGACTCAAAAATGTTTCAAGATGTTTGTTATTTGTGATGAAATTTTTATCACAAATTTATATTTCAATATAAAATGAGAAAACTATTTTTGTGTAATTTTTACAAGTTTTATGGATTTATTAAAATATCTTCTATCCTGTTTTCTGACCCAGGACACTGGCTGACAGGCCAGGTCGGTCGACCGTGCGGTCGGCCGAACCAATGGCCGGTCGACCCAGCGGTCGACCAACGTGCACAGAGCTGTGCACGTCTGGCAGCACAGTGGAACGGTCGGCCGGCCGGCCGACCGGACCAGAGAGCAGTGCTCTCTGTTCTTTTCGATCAACCGGGCGGTCGACCGTCAGTTGCCAACGGTCAAAATGTGACCGTTGGACGGTCGACCGAGCGGTCGACCGGTAGGTCATTTCTGGCAGTTTCTGCTGCCAACGGCTATATTTTTCTGGGGGCTATAAATACCCCATTGGAAAGAGTTTTTCTCTAAGATTTTTTGTGCGAATTTTTTCTTACTCTCTGGTGTTTTTCACAGCAATCAAAAGAAGTTTTTGGACTTAAATTGAACAATCTATTTGGTGTTTTTGTTAGGGTTTAGAATATCAAAGAAAAGGGTTTTTGGGAAAAAGAGTTTTGATTCAACTTCTATATCTTGGTTTCAGTTTTTCCCAAGGATTTTCTTTGTGATTTTGATTTCCATTCCATTGGTTTTCTCCACACTTGAGCTACATCTACTTTCTTATTCTATAGGGTCTTTGTGTGGGAGAAAGAGATTGTTTGTGGTTGTTGTTTTGACCACCAAGTTGTAAACCCTTCATTTGCTTGGCTTTGTGCCTTTCCCTCATTGTGTTGAGGAGGTTGTGCAAGTGGGTTGTATCCCTCAAGTGGTGAGGTGATCCTTGTATTGCTTTGTGTTAATCCCTCAAGTTGTGAGGTGATTGTTTGTTGGTTTGGAGTTGTGCCTCAAGGAGGAGGTTGTGTTTGTAAGAAGAGGAGTTGGGTACTCCTTGTAATTGTGATTGCCCCAAATCCTCGGTGGAGGTTCCCTTTGTGGGAGTCCTTTGTGGACAAGCTAGTGGACTTAAAATCCTTCTGTGTGAAGGTGGGGATGTAGAGCTGGGTGCTCGAACCTCGAAACATATCTTGTTGTTTGCGCTTGTTCCCTTGGCTCTTACTCTATCTCTCTCTCTCTTTACTTTGTGCCTTGCATCAATTCATATTGTTCATTCATAAATATTTGCTTGGCTTGTTTGAGTGTGCATCTCTTGT
Organism: Agave tequilana; assembly: GCA_038442645.1. NCBI lineage: Eukaryota > Viridiplantae > Streptophyta > Magnoliopsida > Asparagales > Asparagaceae > Agave > Agave tequilana. The sequence continues at coordinate 90,259 of JAVJIF010009579.1, forward strand.
TAATTGCAATTAGTTTTTAAATTCCGCATTGAGTTCATTAGATTAGCATTATCACCTATTCACCCCCCCTCTAGGTGATTTTCATATCTCTCTCTCTATCTCTTGTTTATATCTTGCATACTTTTATTGTGCTCATCTTTATATGCTAGATATTCATTGTGTGCTTATTTGATATATGCTTGGGATTTGTTTGCTAACACTTGTATTTAACCAAGAGAGCCAACGCGGCACCTCAACCCTTATCTAGGGGAATCTAGAGGAGTTTGTCCAGAGCCCTTCACGGGGAATTGGGCAACACTCTTGTGTTATACGTGGTGTTTAGTTTAAGAAGTTTAATTAGGTCATAATAGTTTTTAATTCCTCATTATTTTTCATTAAGTGACCATTAGATTAGCCATCACCTATTCACCCCCTAGGTGATTTACATAGCTATCTTTCACGTAAATACCAAGGCTTCTTGAGGCCAAAGTATCTAGCTAATTAATAATTAAGTTTTTTTTAATTTAAGTATTAAGTAATCCACATTATCCCAAGTTTAAACTAATGTGTAAGTGTAGATAAGATGCATATTCACGTAAACAAATTCTAGATGGTATTCAATTTTCAGATTTTTCATCTCTTCTAAAAGAATTAAGAAATCTATCAAATTGATATCTCATCCAATTCAAACTATATAGTCACTAGATCCCTTAAAACTAAGATAAACTTACTGAAATTTAAAAAAAAATTTAGTTAATAAAAGAAAAAGAAAAATCTAGTAAAAATCCTAAAAAGAAAAGAAAAAAATTTAAAAAATTCTGACCTAAAAATAAAGAAAAATAAAAATAAAATCCTAAACCTTTCTCCCTTACCTAAACCTTGTCATATCCTCATGCAAAGCAAGATGAATCAATAACATATGCAAATCACACATACATACCACTCCCAAAGACCAATTTTTTTTTTTAATTTCTAGACAATCATGAAAAAAATTATCTATCAGAAATTTCCCACTATCTATAAATAAATAGAAAATCATAAACATTCATTAATTGAAAAGAAATCACCTGGGAAAATTTCAGAGTGTGGATCCACAATTTCTTTGGTTGTCCAGCTGAAATGTTGGCTGTCTAACCGAGCTTTTGGCTCTGATGGTCTTGGGTTTTGGATCACTTGTTTATCTTATTTTGGTGGTTCATCTTTAAATCTGATTTTGAATTTGGGTTTTGGCTGAGGTACCTGGTACAAATCAAATAATATAAAGTAAGAAAATGTAAAAAAATAAAATCAAAAATCTAAAAATAGAGGTTAGAAAACTTGGGTTGCCTGCCAAGAAGCGCTTTAAGTTATAGTATTTAGCTTGACTTTCTCTTATCTTCATGGAGGCTCATGTATGGAAGGTGTTGGCCTCAAGTTGTTCTTTATAATCTTTTAGACCTTCTTCCATATTTGCTTTGGTGGCGCAGCTTTTTAGTAGAAACTTTGCTTCTCAATTTTTGCATTCTTGGACTTGGTGGACTTGGGCTGATTGGACTCTTTGCTAAGAAATTTTTGAGACTCCTCGTTTGGTATTTCAACTACTTGCTTGTCCTTGGTATCAATTTTGAAGCACTTCTCGACATTCGATGGTTGTGGCGTGGCTTTAAAAACTTTAAAAGTAACTTGCTTATCTTGCATCCGAAGGATAAGTTCTCCTTTTCCCACATCAATTAAAGTTCTTTTTGTGGCTAAGAAAGGTCGGCCTAATATGAGGGAAACATTACTATTTTCTTCCATGTTATGTACGATGAAATCTGCAGGGAAATAGAACTTGTCGACTTTAACAAGCACATCTTCGATAACACCAAGCGGGTACTTTGTCGATCTATCCGCCAATTGGAGTGAGACAGTAGTCTGCTTCGGTTCTCCCAAACCCAATACCCTGAAAATAAAGAGAGGCATTAAATTTATACTTGCACTGAGATCACATAAAACATTGTCGAATTTTAAGTTTCCTATAATGCAAGGTATAGAAAAACTCCCTAGATCCGTAAGCTTAGGAGATAGTTGTGCAAGATAGCACTGCACTCCTCATTGAGCTTGATTGCTTCGTGATCCTTCAACGTCCTCTTCTTAGCTAGGATCTCCTTCATAAACTTTATATATTTTGGATTCTGTTCTAGAGCATCTATGAACAGAAGATTAATATGTAAATTCATGAAAATATTTAAAAAGTTAGAGAAATCCTTATTTATTTTGTTTTGTCTAAGCCTCTGAGGAAACAAAAGTGGGGGAATGTATGGTTTCATTGGGGGCTTCACTACAGGTGATTGGTAGTCAAAAGTGCATTTTTATCATCATATTTACCGTCACATTTTCATATTTATTTATATAATTCTGCACATTTATTAATAATTTGTAATTTATTGTGTGCAGGCCTCGAATTCTTATTTTTACAATAAATAAAGCTTAAAGAGCCCAAAAGCCCAGATCCAAGCCCATGTTTGAAGCCCAGGTGTAAAAGTGCAAATATCAATTGTCAAAATTGCAAATACACAAGGGCCAAAGTTGCAAATACAAAGAAGAGGGAAGGATAGACTTCTATTCAACCCTAAACACTTGCAGGATAGGATAAAAGCTAAAAGAAGAGAAGGAAAATTCGTGGAAAAGATTTGGGATCTAGGTAACTTGATTCCCAAGTTATATCCAAATCTAAAGATTAAGAGCCAGGATTCAATTTCCAGAAGGAAAATCCCAGATGGACGGACCAGGAGAGGCCACGCGCCAAAGCGCGCGGCCAGAAGCCACTAAAGTGCCGCGTTTCCGCGGCGTTTCCGCGGCAATTTGATGACATCATGATCCCAAATTTCGTGGGCAAATTCGTCCGGGACTCTGTAGCCTTCTGCATCTATAAATATCTCCTGCAGTGCAACGTAAAGAGCGTCCAGAGGCGAGCCAAGGGCCAAAAGCTAGGGTTTAGGTTTTAGGTTAGATTTTATTTTGTAACTTTTGTAACTGAGAGTGGAGATGCTTTCATGGAGGAAGGAATCATACTTGTACTGAGGTGACATCGGTGTAAGTTTTTATTTTTCCCCCATTGTTAATAAAAATCTGCTCGAGGTTGGTTTGTTTTTATTCTTGTTTCATTGTTTCTTTATTCTCGCCTTATCTTTGTTTTTCTAATCTTGTTCTATGTCATTGTTTCTTTCTCTAATGTCTTGCCCACCATGAGATCCATCTGCTTCGAGAATACCTAGCCGAAGAAGGAACCTTGATGGCCTATGGCGATGAACAGGTCTTCATAGTTGCTTTTTATTCCCTAGTTGCTTTTTATTCCATAGTTAAGAAGGCGGACGATCCTATATGCCATGCTTGTACGCCTTCCAAGAAAAGGGAAATCATCGCAACGGTTCAAACGGCAAGCAAATAAAGAGATAAGTTTTCCTTTCTTTTCTTTTATTTTCTTTTCGTAGATTAAATCCACATCTCTCCAATATTCTTTCCCACAACTCATTGTAAATACCACGTTTCTTTGTAAATACCATCGTGACAATTAACTAAAAAAGGATAAATTTTAGAGATTAACTTGCTTAACGCTTCTATCGCAGTCCCTCCTTGAGGATCACGACCCGCATAGCCTTGCTACCGCGGATTAGAACTGAACCTCACACTACTATTTCTAAATTTAATATCCTTATTTTTGTGTGCAGGAAAAATCAGTCAACAAATTGGCGCCGTTGCCGGGGAAGGAACGGCACGATTTCTTTATTCTAATCATTCTTTCTTTTCTGTTGCAGGTACAGAGAACAGAAAGCAGAACAGTGCAGCAGAAGACACATATTGCTATCCAGTGCCTCTGCCCTCGAAGGCAGAGCACTTGGACCTACAAGTTTGCCGCGAATCCACGGCAAAAGCCGCGAATCCGCGGCAATTGTAGCTCACTACTAATTCATTTTTCTGCAGGTTGCTCTGCAGTGCAAAAGTATATTTTCTGCTGTGTTATTATCTCTCTGTGATCACACTGCAACTGCTAATAATTAACATTAACCTATTTGTTGAAAAAATAAAAAAATATTTTTTTAGACTCTTGCATTTTAGGGCACGTGTCTATTTTTATTCTTTAATTCTGTTGAAGAGTGCTGGCGACAAGGTACGTTTGCATAAGCATATAGATTAGGAAGCACTCTTGGTTGTTTACCGCTTTCTTGAGTGATTACTTTTCTACCGCTTTACACGTACACTAATCCATCTTAAGGGCATAACCCATAACAAAGATAAGGTGGGGATTTCATCACCCTTCCTTGGCCCACAAATCATACCAGTCACACTCACAACCCTAACCCTAATTAAAACTTGACTAGACGTTGGCCCTAAGGTAACTCGGACTCAATAGGAGATTGACCGAAGAAGGAAAGTTGTTCGAAATTAACCCTTGCCAAATCGGTGTCTAGCGAAGGGATTGAGGGCCGAAAGCCCGAAGAACGGTGGTTATTTAATTAAGGAACGTCTCTGACGGAAAACCTCCCACCGGTCTTGCCCTGAACTGGTCGATTAGCTCGTGGTTGACGTCGACAATAGACCTCCTAAGGACAGTCTAAAGTTAGGAGTCGTCTAGGTCAAGGATAACCCTAGAATAGGATTTTTGTTTGTTTTTATTTTTCTTTTTGTTGATTGGGTGAACTTTGGTTGCTAACTGTGCATGCCCGCTTGGTCAAGAGACCCACTTACATCCAGGCTAACTAGAACTAGTTCACCACCCGAGCTCAAGCCCGACTCTCTCATGGCTCAACCGCCATCTCTCCAAGATAGGTTCTATCCCCTTAGAACCTCTATTCCTTCTTGCATCAAGCTGAGTAATGAAGGTGTTGACCCATTTGAGCTTAAGCCACAATATATCAACACCCTTCCTAAGTTTCATGGACTTGAATCAGAGGATGCATACTTCTTCATAAGGGAATTTGAGGAAGTATGTTTAATGATAAATATGCCTAAGTTGGGAAAAGATGCCATTAAGCTTAGGTTTGTCCCCTTTGCTTTGAAAGATTTAGCAAAGAAATGGCTCTACAGTCTAGAGGTTGGTTCTATAAACACTTGGGACAGTTTCGTCAAGGCCTTCTTGAAGAAATTTTATCCCGTTCACAAGACTGCACTGATTAGGAAGAATATCCTACAGTTTAAGCAAACAGCCAATGAGCCTTTTTGGAAATACTTCGAGCGGTTTAAGGACCTCCTTGCCCAATGTCCCCATCATGGGGTAGAGAAATGGCGACTTTGCCAAGTCATATATGATGGATTAGATTATTCTACTAAGACATTGTTAGAATCCATGTGTCAAGGAGGATTTCTGGAAAGAATGAAAATGAAGGATGGTCATTGTTTGAGGACTTAGCTGAAAAAGCCATCCAGTGGGACCCTACTCCTGAGAAATCTAGGACTAATGACCCCACTTCTTCAAAAGGAGGTATTCATTCCATTGAGGCCAACATAGCACAAGATGCTAAGTTAGCTGCTGTTATGCGTAGACTAGAGGCTCTTGAAACTAAGGAGCCAGTCTCTGTGAACCAAGTCAGCCCAACATCTTCGGCGGGCTGTACTTATTGTCAAGATAGGAACCATGTGTTCGAGGAATGTCCTGTCTTCATCGCGCACCAAAGTCTGCCCGAACATACGAGTGCGGCCTTCACAAGGCCCGCCAACAATCTGCCCGCCAACAATCCATATTCGCCCACCTACAATCCCGGTTGGAGAAACCATCCCAATTTGTCATGGGGCCAAAGTAACAATGATCAAACTAGGCCCAAATTCTCCAACAATTTCCAAAATCCGCCCTATCAAAATCCTCCACCCTCTTTCCAATATTCACAAATGGAAACAAGGCTCTCCAATCTGGAAAGAAAGGTGGACACTATCGTTAAAAGCAATGACACGCTGGCTCAAGTCTTGACTAGGATAGAGATGCAAATGAATCAGCAAGAAAGGCAAAAGGGTACTCTACCTAGTCAACCATTCCCAAACCCTAGGAACTCTAGTCAAGCTCACTTGGCTGAAGAGAATCATATGAGTCAGTGCAATGCGATTCATACATTGCGGTCGGGAAAACAAGTTGATAACCAAGTATCAACACCATCAAGTTCTAAACAAGCATTCAGCTTGCCTGATCCCACTCCATCCCAACTTAATGCCAACAACACGAAAAAAGACAAGTCAGCCGAAGATATGCACAAGCCCATCGCACCCTACCCAAATAGGCTTAAAGATAAGCAATGTGCACAAATGGATAAGGTACGAGAGATTTTTAATCAAGTCAAGATCAATATACCTCTTCTTGATGCAATTCAACAAGTCCCTAAGTATGCCAAGTTTATTAAGGACATGTGCACAAAGAAGAGAAAGACTAATGTGCCCAAGAAGGTTTTTCTAGCCACTAACATTAGTGAGCTATTGTCTAACCAGATCCCTGTCAAGTATAAGGACCCTGGTTGCCCCACCATCTCTTGCACAATAGGTCAAACTGCAATTAAGCATGCACTTCTTGATTTGGGAGCAAGTATCAACTTACTCCCCTTCTCAGTTTACCAATAACTTGGGTTGGGCGAACTTAGTCCGACTAAGGTTACAATCCAATTGGCTGACCGATCCATAAAAATTCCCAAAGGAGAAATTACCGATGTGCTCGTCCAAGTTGGGGAGTTTATCTACCCAGTAGATTTTGTGTTCTGGAGACCGAACCTGTATCCACTCTTCGGTCTCAAACTCCCGTTATCCTAGGGCGTCCGTTCCTTGCAACTGCAAATGCGATCATAAATTGTAGGAATGGATCCATGAGGTTGACTTTTGGAAACATGACTAAAGAGGTCAATGTCTTCAACCTGGAAAACCAATCTCGTAAGATTAAAGACCAAACATTTGAGGTGAACTTCATCGAGAACATTTGTGAAAAAGACAGTGAAAATGAGTCTCTATTTCTTGACAAGTTATTTGAGGATAAGTGCGATTTTAGTGATAAGATGACACATGTTGAGGATTATAATTTTAAAGTTCCATTTAAAAAACGAAGATTTGATCTAAGTATCTTCAAAGAGCCAAGCACTGAAATATCGCATGAGAATATAGTTCAAGAAACTCCAATTGACTTAACTTTCGAAAGTCTCTTTGAAGAAGAACTCCTATGTTTAGATACACCGATTAAGGAGATGTTGGTTAATTATTCACTTCAGGGAAAAGTGTTGATTTAAGTTTTGAGGAGATGTACGGAACTGAGCTAGAATTTCTCGGCAAGGAAGTTCCAACTGAAAGGTGTGATGAATTTTTGAATAATGGAGGTGGACATATGATGAGGAAGAGCCTAAAGAAGATGAAACTGGGGGGAGAGAAAGTTAAAACAAAAATGTTGGTCTCCCCATTGTGCCTTATAAAGAGAACCCATTGGAATGATGGGAAACGAGCTAGAGGGATGAATCCTAAGCAGCTCTAGGTGAGAGTGATACATGTGTTGTACATATTATGGTATACTATTATTCTTTGCCTCTCTTTACATTTTTCTTCATGCATTCATGCATTTCATACATTGAGGACAATGCATGAGATAAGTGTGGGGGAGGGTTTACTAACATAGAAAAGATTAAAAAAAAAAAAAATATTTTTCTCTTTATTTGTTCTAACATTTTAAAAAAAAAAAAAACACAAAAAAAAAAAAAATTGCTAATAAATATTAAAAAAAAAAATGTTATAAAAAGGAAATATTTTGACTTATTTTTTGAAAGAAATCTAAGTTAGTTTTAAGGATTAGGAAAATCATGATTAGGATTTCTAAAAACTTGGTCAAGATAAATAAATGTTTAATTTTTAGGTATAGGAGAGAAATTGAATAAATAATTAGTCTTGATTTTTACCTTAATGAAATGTGCATACCAAATGCATATCTAGGATTCTAAGACAAAGACCTTGTGCCTCATAAAAAAAAAAGAAGAAAAAAAAATCACCAATTAAGCTGATATATGTGCCTCAAGAAGCATAAGTATTCATGCCTAAAGGTGAGTAAATAAAAATAAAGTCCTTAGTTTTGGGCCTAGTTCACTCGAATTTGAGTCTGCGGGGTGTTTTCTCACCTGGTGCCCTAAAGCCAACCGGTTTGGGAGTCATCGACTTTAAGTTCGCTACATGGGTGGATTAGAAAGCCTAAGAAAACTAAGAAATATAATATATGTATTAACACATCTAATAATCAATTAGTTAGGTATGAGGGCCTCAAGAAGCCTTGATACTTATACGAAAGAAAATTAGATGAGTTATACATGCCAAAAAAAAAAAAAATATATTAACACATCTAATAGTCAATTAGTTAGGTATGAGGGCCTCAAGAAGCCTTGATACTTACACGAAAGAAAATTAGATGATGTTATAAAAATAATAAAGAGGCATGAGAGTCCAAGTTAAGGAATTCCTAGATTCACAAGGGTGCGTATGACTTTTGGTAACGAAAAAGACTATATTAGAAGTTCAATTTTGACCCTTACCTAAAATGAAAACAATTAACTTTATAAAGACTAAGTTTGAAGAATGAATAAAAGTGATAATCCTAAAACTTATAGACTACTTAGTCTCTTCAATAATAATTCAAATATTTTCCTTTTTATGGATTTTGTGGGTGCAATCCGCTGAAAACCCTCACGAGACAACACTCGTCCTCTAGGGTAACCTAGAGGTTTAACGGCTTGTTGCACGTGCTAAGTGCAACCGTGATTCCTACGAAAGTGAGTTAGGTTAGATTAACTTTTCATTTCTTTTTCTTTTTCTTTGTTTTTACTCGAGGACGAGCAAAAAGATAAGTGTGGGGGTGTGATTGGTAGTCAAAAGTGCATTTTTATCATCATATTTACCGTCACATTTTCATATTTATTTATATAATTCTGCACATTTATTAATAATTTGTAATTTATTGTGTGCAGGCCTCGAATTCTTATTTTTACAATAAATAAAGCTTAAAGAGCCCAAAAGCCCAGATCCAAGCCCATGTTTGAAGCCCAGGTGTAAAAGTGCAAATATCAATTGTCAAAATTGCAAATACACAAGGGCCAAAGTTGCAAATACAAAGAAGAGGGAAGGATAGACTTCTATTCAACCCTAAACACTTGCAGGATAGGATAAAAGCTAAAAGAAGAGAAGGAAAATTCGTGGAAAAGATTTGGGATCTAGGTAACTTGATTCCCAAGTTATATCCAAATCTAAAGATTAAGAGCCAGGATTCAATTTCCAGAAGGAAAATCCCAGATGGACGGACCAGGAGAGGCCACGCGCCAAAGCGCGCGGTCAGAAGCCACTAAAGTGCCGCGTTTCCGCGGCGTTTCCGCGGCAATTTGATGACATCATGATCCCAAATTTCGTGGGCAAATTCGTCCGGGACTCTGTAGCCTTCTGCATCTATAAATATCTCCTGCAGTGCAACGTAAAGAGCGTCCAGAGGCGAGCCAAGGGCCAAAAGCTAGGGTTTAGGTTTTAGGTTAGATTTTATTTTGTAACTTTTGTAACTGAGAGTGGAGATGCTTTCATGGAGGAAGGAATCATACTTGTACTGAGGTGACATCGGTGTAAGTTTTTATTTTTCCCCCATTGTTAATAAAAATCTGCTCGAGGTTGGTTTGTTTTTATTCTTGTTTCATTGTTTCTTTATTCTCGCCTTATCTTTGTTTTTCTAATCTTGTTCTATGTCATTGTTTCTTTCTCTAATGTCTTGCCCACCATGAGATCCATCTGCTTCGAGAATACCTAGCCGAAGAAGGAACCTTGATGGCCTATGGCGATGAACAGGTCTTCATAGTTGCTTTTTATTCCCTAGTTGCTTTTTATTCCATAGTTAAGAAGGCGGACGATCCTATATGCCATGCTTGTACGCCTTCCAAGAAAAGGGAAATCATCGCAACGGTTCAAACGGCAAGCAAATAAAGAGATAAGTTTTCCTTTCTTTTCTTTTATTTTCTTTTCGTAGATTAAATCCACATCTCTCCAATATTCTTTCCCACAACTCATTGTAAATACCACGTTTCTTTGTAAATACCATCTTGACAATTAACTAAAAAAGGATAAATTTTAGAGATTAACTTGCTTAACGCTTCTATCGCAGTCCCTCCTTGAGGATCACGACCCGCATAGCCTTGCTACCGCGGATTAGAACTGAACCTCACACTACTATTTCTAAATTTAATATCCTTATTTTTGTGTGCAGGAAAAATCAGTCAACAACAGGCTTTAATCAGGCTCAGATTCCAATGTAGTTCGGCTGTTCGGCTGAATTTCGGCTGCGCATCCAAAAATTCTTCTCTACTCTGGCCTTTCTCTGGTTGTCTTCTGCTTCTTCTCCTATATCTTTCTGATGTACTATTTCAGAAGACTCTTTCTGTACCTGCTCCAATTATTTCCCGTTCCTTAAGTTAATCACATGTACTTGCTTTTTTGGAATTTTGTCAGTGTTGCTTGGTAGCGATTTTTGTGCTCTTGCAGAGAGCAGGCTAGCAATTTGCCCCCACCTAAACTTCTAGATTATGTATAGATGATGCTTGATTTCTGATGAGGGCTTCTTGATTTTCTATCTTTGTTTCGATGTTCGCCATGAAAGTGTGCATAGTTGTAGCAAGCTGCTCTATTACGGTCTCTAAGCTTGATTTATTCTCTTGTGGCGATGGGTGTTTTTGGTGATTGAGGGCACCTACTTGCTTCATTAATGATGCGAGTTGAACATGAATTGTTGTGATATCATTAGGTCCATACATGGCGTCGTAACCTTCTCCGGCGTCGCTTTTTCAGTTTGCCATTGTTAATCATTCGACGCCATCTCCTCCAACAGCTCGTAGGCTTCATCTCTATCTTTTCGCATAAGTGCCCCACCGGCCGCCACATCAACCATCATCATTGTCTTCAGTTGTAGCCCATTACAAAAGAATTGGATCTCCAACTAATTGGGGAGACCATGATTTGAAACTTTCCTAATCAAGCCCTTGTATCTTTTCGAAGCATCATAAATAGATTCAGTATCAAATTGGGTAAAGGTTGTGATATCACCTTGAAATTTTGCTGATTTTGTTGGCCCAAGGTTACAATCACCCATTTTTAGTGTGTTTTGATGATTACAAAACATATTAGTTATTTGTACTAATAATATTTGTTGTTTGAGTGTGTTTCAGGGTTCTAATTAAACTAGAAGGTTTCTTCCCTAAAGGAAGGTGTTTTGACTCAAGTCATCTCAATTCGGGCTCAAGAATCAAGCTTTCAAGATCATATGGAGAAGCCCACTTGAAAACTTGTAGTCCTTAGAACCAATGTAAGAAATAGTTTATTAAAGTTTGAGTTTGGAAAATTGGCTCTAGGATTCACACACACATTTTTTGTATACAAGTTTTCATGTTTAAGCTTTTGTTTCTAAGTTTCATGCCTTGACAAAAATACATGATCCTAATTTTACAAAGATATATATCATGTTTAAATCATGTATGTTTACCCTTTTTCAAGCATGATACTTAGCTATCTCTACTTCAAAATATTTTACAAAAATTTCAAGTTCTGGTTTCATGCTGTTTTTCTGTTTCAGGCTAGACCGGCCGACCGGCCCGGTCGACCGGCACCTACACAGGACATGCACGCTTGTGCATGTCTGTCGGCTGACCGCCCGGGTCGACCGACTGTCTGCAGGTTAGCTCTCGGGTTTTCTGGGTCGACCGCCCGGTCGACCGCCTTCAGAAACCTGTGTTTCTTTTTAGAGGATGGTCGACCCGAGCGGTCGACCCGAGCCCAACGGCTACTGCCAGCAGGGCGGACGGCCGACCGGACTGGTCAACCGCCAAGCCTGCAAAGCCCCAACGGCTCTTTCCTCTTTTGTGTATTTCTGAAATTTGTTTTTGTAATCTGTTTTGGCAAACTTTTTCTGAGTTTTTGGAGATCTTTTCCAGATCAAATAAGCTTAAAATAAATTAGTTTTAACCTATTTCTCTCCCTATAAATAGAGGAAAATAGGCTCTTGCAAAATACCAAGAAAAATTCCTAAGTTTTCATAGTTTTCAAAAGAGAAGAAAAGTTTTTAAGCTCTACATTTTTCATTTTTCTTGAGCTTGTTTTCAGTTGTGTTCTCTAGCAAAAATCATTCTACAACTGAGTTTTCTCACTACACTTCTTAGAGCCAAAATTCCCTACTCAATCTATAAGGAAGTTGTAAAAGAGTGAGAGTTTGTAAGAAGTTTAGTGATCTTGTTGTGATCACTTTGGTTACTTGTGTTCATCTTGTTCTTGTGGAGACACCTCTTCGGTAGAGGTTATTATAAGTGGTGGAGCTCGGGTCTTTGGTAGACCGTTGTAAGCGTCCTCGGTGGATAGTGGAAACCCTTCACGGAGGTGAAGGCGGGGAGTAGAGCGGTGGCTCGAACCTCAAAACAAACATCTTGTGTTTGCGATTGCTTTGTGTCCATTTTGCTTTAAATTTCTCTTGCACTCTATTGCCTTCAATTACTTGCTTGAGATCTAGTTTTCTTACCTTGTGTTATTGCCTCTAGTTTGTGATACTTGTGATATATCTTGTGTGCATTTCATCATTGCATATTATTCATTCTTTGTTCGATCAATTCTCATACAATAAGGTTGCATTGCGCACCTCTAACCCATTCAAGGGGAATCAGGAGGAAGGAGTTCAGAACCTCTCACGGGGTATTCGGCTCTTAGTCTTGTTTTGAGAGATCGTTGCATCATTCATCCATCTTAGTTTTAAAAAGATTGTTAGATTAGCAATTACACCTATTCACCCCCCCTCTAGGTGTTTTTCAATTGGTATCAGAGCTTGGACTCTAGGCTCTTGGCTTAACAACCTTAGAGAGATCCTAATATTGCTAATCATTTCATTCATTCTCACTTAGTAAAGATGGCCGTGGTATTAAGACAGCTCCTAAGTTTGATGGACTTAACTTTTCCATATGGAAGGTTAAGATGACCGTTTTCTTGCAATCTCTAGGTAGTCGAGTTGCAAAGGCCATGACCAAACCCTTTAGTGCACCCCCCGGTGATGAATCTACTTGGTCCGAAATTGAGACTAAGGAGTTTGATGCCAATGCTAGGGCTCACTATGCACTACTTCAAGCCCTCAATGATGATGACATTTCTAGAGTCATTCATTGCAAATCCGCATTTGAGATTTGGACATACTTGCTAGTTACACATGAGGGTACCTCACAAGTGAAGAGGGCTAAGATAGACCTTCTTCGGTCCTAATATGAAAACTTTTGCATGCAAGAGAATGAAACCATAGATGATATGGTTACAAAATTTTCTAAGATTACTAATAGACTTTCTTCTCTAGGTGATGGCATTGATAATGACCAAAGAGTTAGAAAGATCATCCGGGCTCTTCCTCCTTCATGGGAAGTAAAAGCAACAACCTTGAAGGAACTCAATGACAAGGAGGAGATGGAGCTAATTGGTCTCATTGGGAACCTCAAAACCCATGAGATGGAGAGGAAAGCAAGGGAGGACATGGCTCCTTCCAAGAAGAAGATTATAGCCTTCAAAAGTCAATCCACACACTCCGACGAAGATGATGAAGAAGAAGATGACGAAGAGCTCTCACTTCTTGTGAAGAACGTCCGGAGGATGTATAACAAGGCTAAATTTCAAGGAAGAAGGAGATGGCAAGGAGGTAAAGAAGAAAGAAAAATCATTTGCTTTAATTGCCAAAGACCGGGACACATTGTTGCGGAGTGTCCGGACAAAGTAAAACCCTCCACATCCAAGAAGCTTTTCAAGAAGAAAGCAATGAAGGCAACATGGGATTCCGAAAGCGAATCCGAGGAGGAAATCGACACCGCCAACATGTGCTTCATGGCCAATGAAAGCACAAGCAAGGTAACCCCTTCCACTTCTCTTAATGATGAACTTTCCATGGATGAACTAGGAGAAGCATTTGTAGAGTTATCACATAATTATGATTTCCTAAAGAAAAAATATTTAAAAATGATAAAGGAAAATGAGTCACTTAATCATCAAGTTTTTACTCTTTCTAAAGAAAAAGATGACTTGCTATCTACTTTAGTTGCTAATAAAAATGATTTTGATAAATACAAGATTTCTTGTAAAGGCAAATCCCCACTAGTTGATTCTAATGAGATTACCATGCTTAAAGAAAGAATAGACTCATTAGGAATTGTTTTAAAAAATTGTGAGTTTGATAAAAAGAAAATTGAGGCCATGTTTCCTAAGAAACAAGCCTCAAAGAAAAATGCCTACCATGCTCATGCTCATGTTCATACCACACAACCTTTACATCGTGGCAAACCCCCAAAACATGCTCACACTTCACACACTCATCATGCATTCATGTATGGTAAAGTGTTTTCATGTTCATATTGTGGCCGTAAAGGTCACTTAGTTAAGTTTTGCTATGATAGACTAAATGCATCTCGTCATAATGTTTGGGTTCGAAACACTAACTTTCAAGGACCCAAGAAAATTTGGGTACCAAAGTCAATGAATTTGTTAAATGATGTAGGTACCTTCCAAGGCCCAACGACGTAGAGGATTGTGGTATCTTGATAGTGGTTGCTCAAGGCACATGACTTGAGACATCAACAACTTTGCAACCCTATCAAGATACCAAGAAGGTGGCACCGTCACCTTCGGAGATGATGCCAAGGGTAAAATCATCGGTATTGGTAATGTTAAACTTAGTACATCCCCTTTAATTGAAAATGTAGTTTTTGTTGATGGCCTCAAGCATAATCTCTTGAGTGTTAGTCAACTTTATGACAAAGGTTTTGATGTTATTTTTGATAATGTAGTTTGTAAAGTTATTGATAGAATTTCTAATACTTGTGTGTTTTCCGGTTTTCGTGAAAATAATGTTTACATGATTGATATGTCTAATATGTCTTTAATATTACTTGTTTAAAAGCCCTCGATGATGACTCTTGGTTGTGGCATAGAAGATTAGGCCACATTTTTTTGACCATATATCTAGGTTAAACACAAAGGAAATGGTGAAAGGTATTCCTTACTTGAATTTTGAAAAGGACCGGGTTTGTGACGCATGTCAATTTGGGAAACAAACCAAGTCTTCTTTCAAGTCAATCAAGGATATCATGACATCACGTCCCTTGAGTTAATCCATATGGATTTATTTGGTCCTACTCAAACCAAAAGTCTAAGTGGGAATCGGTTTGCATTTGTTTTGGTTGATGACTTTTCACGTTTTACTTGGGTTTTCTTTTTGCAACACAAAAATCAAGCCTTTTCACATTTTCAAGCCTTTAAGAAAAGAGTTGAAAAGGAAAAAGATACTTCAATTTTAAGAATAAGAAGTGATAGAGGAGGTGAGTTCATTAACCTACCATTTACCACTTTTTGTGAAGAACATGGAATTAAGCATGAACTTTCTTGTCCTAGAACTCCACAACAAAATGGAGTAGTTGAACGGAAAAATCGAACTTTACAAGAGATAGCTAGGACAATGCTAAGTGAATATGGTCTACCACATTATTTGTGGGCCGAGGCCGTTAATACATCATGCTATATATCAAATCGTATTTTCTTGTGTAAAAATACTTCAAAGACTTCTTTTGAAATATACTTTTCTAGAAAATCAAATGTTTCATATTTCAAGGTTTTTGGATGCAAATGTTTTGTTTTAAATACAAAAGATAATTTAGGAAAATTTGATGCTAGATCTTATGAGGCTATTTTTGTTGGTTATTCTAACACTAGTAAGGCTTATAGAATCTTCAATAGATCATCTTTGACTATTGAGGAATCTATACATGTTAAGTTTGAAGAATCTAACTTGTTTGTTAAGAATGTTGTAGAAATAGATGCATTGGATGAAGGCTTGGAGAAAGTGACCTTGGAGGATACACCTACTATGGGAGACAAGCCAAAGGATGATGAAGGAAGTGAAGCTAAAGTAGAAGAGGCTCAAGGAAATGAAACTCAATCAATTGAAGTGGAGCCTACTCAACAACTTCCAAAGGATTGGAGATACAATCCTCATCATCCCAAGGACCTCGTCATAGGTGAAGTATCTAAAGGGGTAACCACTCGCTCTAAACTTCATGATTTTTGTGGACATTATGCATTTATTTCTCATGTTGAACCCAAGAACGTCCTCGAAGCCGAGGCCGATTCATATTGGTTACTAGCCATGCAAGAGAAACTCAATCAATTTGAGCGCAACCAAGTTTGGAACCTTGTTCCTAGGCCGCACGATAGACCAACAATTGGTACTAAGTGGATCTTTAAGAACAAGTTGGATGAATCGGGTAACGTTGTTAGGAATAAAGCTAGGTTAGTTGCCCAAGGTTACACTCAAATCGAAGGAATCGATTTTGAAAAAACCTTTGCACCCGTAGCACGGCTTGAAGCCATACGGATGACACTAGCATTTGCCTCATATAAAGATTTTAAATTATTTCAAATGGATGTTAAAAGTGCTTTTCTAAATGGTTTTATTGAAGAGGATGTGTATGTTGAACAACCCCGGGGTTTGTTGATCCTACACATCCGAATTTTGTGTTTAAATTAGATAAAGCTCTTTATGGTTTAAAACAAGCCCCTGGGGCTTGGTATGAAAGACTTTCTTCATTTTTAATTTCAAATGGTTTTAAGAAAGGTAAAATTGACACAACTTTGTTTACAAAACATGTAGAAAATGATATTCTTATTGTGCAAATTTATGTAGATGATATTATTTTGGTTCTACTAATGAATCTCTTTGCCAAGCTTTTAAATCATGCATGAAGGAAGAATTTGAAATGTCTATGATGGGTGAGCTCAACTATTTCCTTGGACTCCAAATCAAGCAAAAGAAGGATGGGATCTTCATAAATCAAGCCAAGTACACAAAAGAACTAATCAAGAGGTTCGGGCTTGAAGAAGTTAGAGTGAGTAAAACTCCCATGGCAACAACTACAAAGCTTGATAAGGATGAACAAGATAAAAGTGTAGACATTAAACTTTATCGTAGCATGATTGGTAGTTTATTGTATTTGACGGCTAGTAGGCCGGATATTATATTTTGTGTATGTCTTTGTGCTCGTTTTCAATCATGTCCTAAGGAGTCTCATTTAGTAGCGGTAAAACGCATTATTAAATATCTTAAGGGCACAATTGAAATGGGTTTGTGGTATACGAAAACCGGACTATTTGAAATGAAGAGTTTTTCGGATGCCGACTATGCGGGTTGTAGGGTAGATAGGAAGAGCACAAGTGGAACATGTCAATTCCTAGGTAATTGTCTTGTATCTTGGTCTTCCAAAAAGCAAAATTCGGTAGCCCTTTCAACCGCCGAGGCGGAGTATGTTGCAGCCGGAGCTTGTTGTGCACAAGTTCTTTGGATGAAACATACTCTCCTTGATTATGATTTGCATTTTGAACATGTTAAAATATTTTGTGATAATACTAGTACAATTCATATGACAAAGAATGCAAATCAACATAGTAAAACCAAACACATTGACATTAGGTATCACTTTCTTAGAGATCATTATGAGAAAGGTGATATTGATATTGATTATGTTTCTACCGATTTTCAACTTGCCGATATTTTGACTAAACCATTAGATTATGCTAGATTCTCTTTTATTTGTGGTGAGTTGAATGTTTGCATTATAGATTCTTAAAACATTCTATTGTTTTTGTTTTGTTTGACCCTTTTTGATGTATGACAAAAAGGGGGAGAAAAAGACTAAGTTTGTTGTTTAAAAAGACTAAAAAGACTAAGTTTGTTGTTTATTGTTTATTTGAGTTTTTGACAAAAACTATTGTGTTTTCAATGCTTTACGTATCTTGCTTCTCATTGTCATTCTTTATACATAGCATTATTTGAGGGGGAGCTTTCCAAAGCTCTTCTTCCATTTTTTGTTTAAATAACTTATATGTTTTGCCATCATCAAAAAGGGGGAGATTGTTGGCCCAAGGTTACAATCACCCGTTTTTAGTGTGTTTTGATGATTACAAAACATATTAGTTATTTGTACTAATAATATTTGTTGTTTGAGTGTGTTTCAGGGTTCTAATTAAACTAGAAGGTTTCTTCCTTAAAGGAAGGTGTTTTGACTCAAGTCATCTCAATTCGGGCTCAAGAATCAAGCTTTCAAGATCATATGGAGAAGACCACTTGAAGAACTTGTAGTCCTTAGAACCAATGTAAGAAATAGTTTGTTAAAGTTTGAGTTTGGAAAATTGGCTCTAGGATTTTCACACACATTTTTTGTATACAAGTTTTCATGTTTAAGCTTTTGTTTCTAAGTTTCATGCCTTGACAAAAATACATGATCCTAATTTTTACAAAGATATATATCATGTTTAAATCATGTATGTTTACCCTTTTTCAAGCATGATACTTAGCTATCTCTACTTCAAATATTTTACAAAAAATTCCAAGTTCTGGTTTCCTGCTGTTTTTCTGTTTCAGGCTAGACCGACCGACCGGCCCGGTCAACCGGCACCTGCACAGGACATGCACGCTTGTGCATGTCTGTCGGCCGACCGCCCGGGTCGACCGACTGTCTGCAGGTTAGCAGAAACCTGTGTTTCTTTTTAGAGGACGGTCGACCCGAGCCCAATGGCTACTGCCAGCAGGGCGGACGGCCGACCGGACCGGTCGACCGCCAAGCCTGCAGAGCCCCAACGGCTCTTTCTCTTTTTGTATTTCTGAAATCTGTTTTTATAATCTATTTTGGCAGACTTTTTCTGAGTTTTTGGAGATCTTTTCCAGATCAAATAAGCTTAAAATAAATTAGTTTTAACCTATTTCTCTCCCTATAAATAGAGGAAAATAGGCTCTTGCAAAATGCCAAGAAAAATCCCTAAGTTTTCATAGTTTTCAAAAGAGAAGAAAAGTTTTTAAGCTCTACATTTTCCATTCTTTCTTGAGCTTGTTTTCAGTTGTGTTCTCTAGCAAAAATCATTCTACAACTGAGTTTTCTCACTACACTTCTTAGAGCCAAAATTCCCTACTCAATCTATAAGGAAGTTGTAAAAGAGTGAGAGTTTGTAAGAAGTTTAGTGATCTTATTGTGATCACTTTGGTTACTTGTGTTCATCTTGTTCTTGTGGAGACACCTCTTCGGTAGAGGTTATTGTAAGTGGTGGAGCTCGGTGCTCGGGTCTTTGGTAGACCGTTGTAAGCGTCCTCGGTGGATAGTGGAAACCCTTCACGGAGGTGAAGGCGGGGAGTAGAGCGGTGGCTCGAACCTCGAAACAAACATCTTGTGTTTGCGATTGCTTTGTGTCCCATTTTGCTTTAAATTTCTCTTGCACTCTATTGCCTTCAATTACTTGCTTGAGATCTAGTTTTCTTACCTTGTGTTATTGCCTCTAGTTTGTGATACTTGTGATATATCTTGTGTGCATTTCATCATTGCATATTATTCATTCTTTGTTTGATCAATTCTCATACAATAAGGTTGCATTGCGCACCTCTAACCTATTCAAGGGGAATCGGGAGGAAGGAGTTCAGAACCTCTCACGGGGTATTCGGCTCTTAGTCTTGTTTTGAGAGATCGTTGCATCATTCATCCATCTTAATTTTAAAAAGATTGTTAGATTAGCAATTACACCTATTCACCCCCCCTCTAGGTGTTTTTCAGATTTTGCGGGTGGAAAGTATTTGGTGAGGAATTTGTTTGCCATCTCATCCCATGTAGTAATTGATTCCTTCGGTAAAGATTTGAACCATATCCTTACTTTATCTCTGAGTGAGAAAGGAAAAATCACCAGTCTCACCTTCTCCACTGGCACACCGCTATACTGTTGTGTATCACAAATCTCTAAAAAGTATGCAATATGCTCATACGGATCATCATTGTGAAGACCTCCAAATTGACAATCATTTTGCACCATCCGAATCAACCCTATCTTCAATTTGAAGTTGTCCGCTTGGGTTGCCAGCTTCTTAATGCATGATGTTGCTCCAATCAGGGAGGGAATAGCATAGGTTCTCAGCGCTCTTCTTTCTTCTTGGCACATCATCACCGCTTCTCGATCTTTCTTCTCTTTAAACAAGCGTCGTAAGGTCCTGTCGATCTCTGGATCAAGAGTATGGAATTTGAGTACTCCTAAATCGTTTCATAAATCAATCAGAAAGCAGTTCATGAATGATCCCCCCTGTCTCCATTATAGGTCAACTGCATAGCTGAAATTTCGGCTGCCTGGCCAAAATCTTGTAGCTTTTGGGGTAGGCGTCTTCTGCAGCCTATAAAATAGAAAGTCCCAATATTAATTGTGCAGTCTGAATTCAAATTAAAACTAGTATAAAATATCATTGATATTAATAAGAAACAAAACAATCCCCGGCAACGGCGCTAAAAACTTGATGTTGGGAATGTCAAGTGCACCAATCGTTTACGAGTAATAAAGTAGTGAGTATAGTATCGTTTCCACGTGGATTGATGTCTATTGAGTACCAAACTAATTTTTCCTAATTTTATTTGGATAATTGATTAAAAAGATGATTTAAAATAAACTACTAATAAGAAATTAAAAGAGTTAATTTTATAGAAGATAAAAGTGCTAGGACAATTGATTTCAGCAAATATAACCAGATATAAAATTGTGTTTGTGCTAGTGAATTCTAACTATTCATGTTATCAATCGAAAGTCCTTAACCTAACTATCATTCTCTCCGAGTAATACTAATTCTATCTTCTAATTCAAGAACCTACAATCTCTTGATCTAGTAGATTTACAAATTAGAAGAAACATTAAATACAGTGGATTTTTCTATATGATTGCACAAATTCTCTATCTCAACGTGCCAAGTTGTGGTTTCTATTCCTATGATACTATGCTAGGTTATCTCCTCTCGATCTCAAATCTAATCATCCGTATAAGAAGATTGAGAACAAAAACTTAACATATAAATATTTAAACTTGAAAAATAAAATAGTAGAACAGCACAAAACAACAAGATTATTTCGTCATAATATTTAGCCTACATCAATGCCCTAACTATGGAGAATTAGTTCATATTTGAAAAGATGCAAAATATGATAAATAATATGAACTTCATGGAATAATAAATTAGAAGGAGAAAGAGATTAGAAAACACCAATTTAGGAACTCTAGATGATGCCTCCTTGTTGTTCTTCTTCAACTTCAATACACAATTTATTCTCCAAAAGCCAAGAAACTGAAATCTAAAATAATATAAAATTTATTTATCTAATGAAAGTCATCAGAGATTCCTCCGATTACAAGAGATTACAACCCTTTATACAGACCTCAGAGCCCATTACAATCAGGAACTCATTAGGAATTCTATTCTTACTTCGGTTTGGTGTGAAAATTTAATTCTGAATTGATCTGCAGATAACTTTCGTTAATTGCTGAATACGACTTGACAAACGATTGAATTAGAAAACAGTGTCAACGGAAGTATTGTAGATCTTTAGGTCCTCTTTTCATAACATCTTGAATCATCAGAATAGGATACCTATAGCGAAAGTTATGATAAAATAGTAAAATGTGTTCAGTCTAAATCTAAGTCTGTAACAGATTTCTGCTCTCTGTTGAACAGTGGACGGCCAGGCAGCTGAAAATTAGGCTATCTGGCCGAATTTTGACTTGATTTGACCTTAAACTTTTGTTGGATGCTTTTTCATATTTTATAAACTCTTTTGACAAGTCTATTAGGTCTCTGGATGTCTGAATCGTATAATATACTGCTGCAATCATCTCTTTAACATTGATTTTCTGCCTTTTCATCTCTTCTCTCTAATTTATGCTCTTGACCTAATTTCTGCATAAACTTAAACAAAAACACCCATGCAGTATTATTTATGTAATAAAAGAGGTATAAAAGTGGCACAACATATAGATGATAATCACAATTATCAAATGTATTTGGATGAAATCCAATACATATAAAACCAATGTAAACTTATATTTGATGAAATCTATTCATGAAACAAAAAACGTATATTTATTAAACCAAAACCAAGACTCAATAACAAACTTTGTGTCTGTGTAAGCTTGAACAATCAAAACTAATCTATTTCTTTACATAAATTCTAAATTTACAAACTCTTGATTCAAATCTTCTTCTTGAATAAATCTTCTTCACAATGTTGACTTAATCCAAACTCGATCCATGTAGAGCTAGACTCCTCCTTGAGTACTTGATACAATCTTTAAGTTTGAGCTCTTGAATCAAAATGTGCTAGTTTCAAAACTTGGATTTTATTTTTTTGTTGAAGCTAAACACCAACTAAGATCTTGATTGAATATCTGAAACTTAAATATCACAAGATCATTAGTAGTATAACTAAATGAGTTAATCATCATCACAATTAGAATGGTGGGCCTTTGGGCCAACAGACAAGATTGACCAGTTTGGATAAAAAGTTAGAAAATCTGATCAAGTCCCAAGAATCACTCATATCTAGATTAGAAATTTAAATGAGTCAGTACGCTAGCTCGCCAAGTTAAAGATCCAAAGAAACTTTACCTAGTCAGCCATTGATAAACTCTAGGAACTCTAATCAAGCTCATGTGACTTAGGATTCTCAGATCAACCAGTGTAATATTGCTCACACTCTTAGGTCAAGGAAACAGGCTGATAACCAAGTGTCAATGCTATTCATTCATATTCAGCATGACCTAACACAAGCATCCTTCTTTGTGAGTCATGACCCGTATAGTCATTGCTACTACGGTTAAATTGTGAAGTCAGAAACACACACCTGCTTTCAGATAACATCTTTCTAAACTCTTTTTTTCCGATAATCAGGCATCTGTAGTGGTCAAATTTTGATCTACACCAAGATCGCGACACGTGTCCTACCTCATCAGGACCGCCCGAAACAGACGACAAGACACACCACTAGAGCACTTTTCCGAACACCACTCAGTTGTTCTCAAGATCACTCCTTCTGAGGACACCACCGCCCTAAGAACTCCCAGGCTCCGACTACATTCCCAAGATCACTCCTCCTTCAGTATAATAATACTATAATGATAATTTATTATTAAATTATAATTATATTTTACTTTGTTAATTTTATATTTCTATAATATTACAATAATATTATAATAAAATTTATATTATAATAATTTTCAAGTATTTTTAATATTATAATATTATAACTATTTTTTATTATTGTTGTAAGATTTTTTAATATTTATATTTTATTAGTTTCTTAAAATTTTATTAATGTTCTTTAGATTTTTTTAAAATTTTATATTATTTATTCAGTTAATATTTTAGTAATATTTTACTATTTATACTAATATTTTATTAATATTATTGTTATAAATAAAATATTAAGATTATTAATTTTTTATCTCAAATTTATTAATACAATTTAATTTGCAATAGTATATTTAATTTAATAGTATTTATAATATTTAAATCACTGTTACAGTTAATTTTGTGGTCAACTTTTCCACTTACACTTTTACATTACCAAACAAATACCATAAAACACAATACACTTTACCATTTACACTTTCACTTTATCAACCAAACACCGTAAAACACAATATACTTTTCATTTACACTTCACTTTATCAACCAAATACCGTAAAACACAATATATTTTCTCTGCTACAGTTCACTTTTTTCATTCTCATTTTACGACTTACGACTTGTGACTTTTTGCAACGAAACAAACAGGCCCCTCATTAGGACCGCCCGAAACAGACGACAAGACACACCAGTAGAGCACTTTTCCGAACACCACTCAGTTATTCCCAAGATCACTCCTCCTTCTGAAGACACCACCGCCCTAAGAACTCCCAAGCTCCGAGTACATTTTCGAGCACCACTCAGCCGTTCCCGAGTTTAATTCATGCCGCTTCGAGCAAGACAGTTACAGCAACCGACCTCATTGATTTTCATCTTCAATTCAACAAGTAGGACTCTCTTAATTCACAGAGTCAATTACATCGCCAGATCATTGCACGTTTTGAACGTTGCAAGGACCCCTGATCTAGCACAAATGGCTCCGGATATTAGCAAAAATCACTCCCAATAATCAAGAGTATAATCCGAGCAGTTTATGAATAAATCTCATTGTGCAAATCTTGCAGTTATAGAGATTCGTAATATCCGCACCTTTGATTACGACGTGCAGGATATTTATACACTTTTACTTCCATCAAGTAAGGAGAGGCTGAGGGATTGAACTTTAAAGAATTGAACCGAGTGCTGAGAACTTCTCATAATCCCATTGATTTAGTGCAATCTCTCTCTCTCTCTCTCTCTCTCTCTCTCTCTAGGCACCGTGATTTTTCCTTTGCGGGTTTTTCATATAAATTCTCTAGTGTTTGCATTGTTTTATTGTTTCTTTTACAAAATGAGTGTAGATAAATTCTCTCGTGCAATTTACCTCTACACATATATAAATGAGTGGGCTGGACTTGGAATAAAGAGTAGTACTTTATTTATTTGTTAAAATTTGGACTGGGTCCGCGTCTAGCCCACCACATAGCTCCGCCTTTGTTTTTGTAAAAAAAACGTGTTCCGGTCTGCCATAAAAGCTGCATCCTTTTTCTCCGCAAATGCGCGTTTAGTCTTTTGTTCTGGAAAAATATTGCACATAATGAAATCATCAAACTTCAAAAGAATAAATGGAATGGCTTCATGGGAAGACCCCATACACTTGCATATTGTCCAAAAGCTCACTATTCGAAGAATTGACTTCAGCCTCTGTTTCTTGTTCAGTAAACTCACCATCTGGCTACTTTCATAAGTTCAACCTTATTCAAATTATATAGCATACGAAGGTATGGTTGAAATCCGAGAACATTGTGCTCCTTGAATCACACAAACAATGCTGAAATTTCCTGAATCACACAAAAACCGAAGTAGAGTACAGAGACTAAACTTCATTACTCGACGACATAAATTAAAAACATGGTCACTTTCAGGCTGTTACTCCCCCCTTCAAGCGCTCATGAACAAAATAAAAAGATCCTTAGCTATATATATATAATTAAACAGAGATACACTCACTCACTAACACCTAAACAGGAACAGTCCTGCTGTTTGGATTACCACCAGCTTGCTCCTCATCTTCATTCTCTCTTGACATCTCCTCCAGCGACTTCCCATTCGACTCCGGCACCAAAAGAGTGAAGAAGAGCCCCAACAGGTTACAGCCGGCGAGCACAAACAGCGAGTTCCTGACACCGATTCCGGCAGGGTACCCGTGATCCGCCTTCGCCTTGTCTTGATTCTGCGCGGCATACAAGAACCCAAACGACCCAATGATCGCCCCGGCCTTCCCTGCAGCCGCCGATATCCCGTGGCACGTCGATCTCAGCCGCGCCGGGAAGATCTCAGCGGGGACAATGAATGTAGTACTGTTCGGCCCGAAATTGGCGAAGAAGAATGTGAATGCATACATCACAACAAATCCAATGTGGTTTCCCTTTAAAGTCCAGTGGTGATAAGGAATGGCTAGCCCCAGCATGAACACTGTCATGAAGAAGAACCCCATCATCTGAATCGTGAACCGGCCAATGACATCGATGAGCCCAACGGTGAACCAGTACCCGGGCACGGTCCCGCAGAGGGCGATCAGGGTCTGCGCCCGGGCAATTCGGAAAACCTCTTCGATGGCGTTCATCGTCTTCGCTTTGGGGATCCATCCGATCGCGCTGAATATGTCTTTCTGGAAGAGGTTCTGGCTGTAGAAGGCAATGTCGAGCAAGAACCAGGTCGTCGTTGTTCCGAGGAGATGAAGCCCGTGTCGCTTCGCAAACTCTTTGGTAAACAGCCCGAAGGTGTTGGCCTCGGAAGTGGCAATCTTCTCCACCTTCTCCTGCTCAACCTCAATCTCAACCTGCAACACCTTCGACATATCGGCAGCGGCCTGCTTTGCGTTCTTGGCTACCAGCGCGGTGTACCGCGCAGTCTCAGGCATCTTCATCCGCCAGTAGTAGGTCATGGCCGCGGGCAGAGCCCCAAACATGAGAATGATACGCCAGACGTAGTCAGCCTCGGGCACAGTCGAGGCCACCGCGTTCTGCTCGTAAGTCGGGGCCTTGAATTCGTTCTTGAACGCCGCCGACACAATGAGCGCCACCGCTCCGCCAGTGAGGATCCCGAACCCCTGCATCGCAAAAACCGCGGCGATGAACGCCCCACGAGTCTTCTTGTTGGCGTACTCGGACATGATTGTGGCTGACAGAGGGTAATCTCCCCCAATGCCGAAACCGAGCCAGAACCGGAAGAAGCAGAGCGTGGCCATGACGCCCTTGGCCTTGTGGCCGAAGGAGAGGCCGGACGCGACCGAGCAGATGACCATGAGCATGAGGGTCATGCCGTAGACCCTTTTCCGCCCCATCTTGTCGCCGAGCCATCCAAAGAAGAGCTGGCCCAAGAGGGTTCCGCAGAAGGCGACCCCGTTGACGGCGGCCGAGACGTTGGGGGCAGGACCCCCGGGTTTCCGAGCCGTCAACGTGGTAGTAGATTCGGCCGAGGAGCTTTGTGACGAGGGAGATGCAGAAGAGGTCGTAGGCGTCGGTGAAGAAGCCCATGCCGGCGATGACGATGGCCGTGAAGTGGTACCATTGGGTCTTGGCCAAGTCCAGGGTCTTCAGCACTTGCAAGTGGTCTGCGGCCATGGCTCTCTCTTCCCTTCTCTTGTCTCTCTGATCAAGAGAGCTGCAAGAATTTCCAAAAAAAAAAAAAGTGGTCGATTAGAAACAGAGCAACTACTCTGTATACAGCAAACTAACTATAATTTTAAACCATCCAAACACAAAGCAATCAAATTTTACGGGAAATTCTTCAGAAATAATCCAATTGTATTGCAATTCAACATAAAAATTCTGAGAAAGTAATTTGTGCAAGATTGTGAACCTCTTGTTTAGCCCAAGAACAGGGGATCGTTAACTAGTATGTTCTCTAAATAAAATTATATAAATTAATAAAGAGTTTGAAAATAATCTGAAAAAGAAAAGGTAAGCTGGCTAGAATCTAAGGAAACTTGGGACCGCTCAAGGAATCATAGAGAGAAATACCAATTAATTGTAGGATTTTTTTCCCTTTTTCGAAGAAACAAATGAAGAAGTATCATTAAAAAAAAACATGTGATATCTTTTTCTACTGAAAGATAACATGTGATTGTTATTAATACAACGCGGCAAAAAGAAAATATTGATCAAACAATAGCAAGCACCTCCTAGAGATTCCTTCCTTAATCTACAACTCACCAGCAACAAAAAATCAAAAGTAAAAAAAAATAATAAAAAACTTTCTTTCATTCAGAAGAAGATCCAAACAAAAAGGCATGGGCCCAACAACTGGGTTACAAGATTTCCTCAAAAGGTATTTCCATGACATTAGCAAAACAATAATAATATAAAATATAATTGACAGTCGTATATTTATTTATTTATTTATTTATTAAAAAAATAAACCATGAAAATCAAATCCGAAAGAAAAGAACGCAAGCATTCAACCCAAGCACATATTTATCTAATACACTCTACAAATATTGTTAAAAAAAAAAACACACAACATGCAGAACTCAAACAGAGAAGATCTATGAACAAAAGCAGATCAAACCCATGAACAAAAACTACAAGATAAATCTAAAACATGCAACGTAACGTACCTGTTGGCTTTGCTGAGGAGAAGACGAGCAAGAAAAACCCTAACCCTTGATTTATTTCAAAGAGAGAGAAGGGATTAAAATTTTTAGAAGGAGAAGACGGCAATGCGATGTGCTGTGACGAGAAGAGGAAGGGTGGGGCGTATTTAAACGCGCAACTGAGTGAGGCCAAAAGGCACAAAGAGACGGAATATTCCCTTTCTGTTAACCTGGTCAACACAAAGAGAGCGCAACTCGGCGCCCTTTTAATAGGGCCCGTGGTGATCTGCTGTGAGTTGCAGAACAGCCAACAGACTATGGGGGACGATCCAACGGTTGATATTGTGTTGTGGGAAATTGGACGGTTCATAAATATAGTTGACGTTGACTGGAGAACAGGAGATTAGGGGCTAAGGGCTGAAGGGCCAGCTCAATCCTCGCACGAGTCCTTTCTTAATTTGCTCTCCTGAATAAATTTAGAATTAGACTTAATTTATTCTGTTCTCACTTGAATTTGTTACCAAATAGGACTAGAATTTGTAGGCAGCAGTAATATTCCACTGTTTATTCCTTTTACCTTTAGAAGGAAAACGGACCCCAGTTTAAGGAATATTAGGAGTTTCCTGGCCTAAAAAAACAACATAAATCCACATAAATATTTTTATAGTGTAAAAGATTTCACTTGGACTATATTTGGGGATGGAGAAAATAAATTAGAATTATCTTTCTTTTCGAATATTTTTTCACCTGGATAATGGTGAATAAATCTTCTCATGTGGCCACACGGTAAGTTGTTGGGTTTGCCTTCTAATAGACACTGGATTCGAATCTCATAGAGTGAGATATATGTGATAGGGTGTGTGTATAGGCTGACGGTTAAGCACAAGCTTCTTCACAAAATAAGAATAATAATAATGGTGATCAATCAGAATTCTACTGCTCTTAAAGATAATATTCGACTAAGGTTTTTGATGGATTTCTTTCTGGTTATTTGCTTTGCTTCTACAAGTCAATATCATGTGTCGCAAGTGCGACTGTATAATAGTTGTAAAATCCTTTTGGTAGTGGTAATAGGAGGTCTAGAGTTCAAATCCCACTTGCATTAAGCTACAAATATTTCAAAGAAGATGATTTTTTAAAATAATAAAATTTATTTAGAAATTTTTGGAAATTAAAATTGCATGTGAAAGATAGTTTCACGCACGTAGCACCTAAATCTAGTTATAATCTTTCTGAACTATTATCAGATTGATTTCAGTTTGATACATTGCTATGTGGTATAAAATATGTTCTAATTGCTTGGTCTATTTCCCTAGGCCCCTAGTTATATAAAATTTTAAATTCATTTTCTTAATTAAATTTGAATTTCTTTCTCATGAACAATTCTTACATGTGTTTGTCAGAAAATCCAAATAAAATTCTTTGAGTGAATGAAAATTACAACGGATCGAATCGATTACAAAAGAGAGGGGGATTTAAGTTGATCTTCTCTTTATTTAAAGCCGGGTTCTTCGTGTAGCGGTGGAGAGTACATCTTGTTCTCCGTTGACAAGCTGAACTGGAAACTTGATTTTCGAATCTTCTTATTGATCTCGTTGAAAGCGCACTGATGAAGTATGAAATCTCAATCAGTAGCTAAAATCTCAAAGAGATTAGAAACTCAACTTGTACTCAGCAATTTCGTAGACTTTTCTCTTCCAACACAATGTGTGTTTAGCAGCCTTATGTTCAGGTTTTAGCTTTTTGTGATTATCCGGCTTCAACACTCAAGCATCAAGTGTGCCTTTTCTCCTCCCACGAATTCTCTCTTGTGGGATTCCTCCTCTTGAGCTCGGCCTACTATAACTTCTCTTAGTTTCTTATAGAGAAGTCTGGGGTGTAACCAACCCTTTAAATCTCTCCATAATGGGATTAATCTCTAATTAAGTGAGAAAAAGTGAGGTGTAACTAACCCAATTCGTGGCTATCAGTTACAGCAGAAACGCGGGTCTTGTGCAGGACGCGAGTCTTGCTCTGATGAAGAAATGCAGAGCTCACCAGCTCGCATGTTGAGTTGAAATGCAGAGCTCACAGGCTCGTGTGTTGAGTTGAAGATGCGGAGCTCACAGGCTTGCGTGTTGAGTTGAAGATGCAGAGTTACGCAGGCTTATGTTTAGCACAGAACATGTTTAGCACAGAATGCGAGTGCGACTGCCACATTTAGCACATAATGTGACTCTCACGTCTATTGTTGATGAAGTGTGACATCCACATTTGAGTTAAAATGCGACTCTCGCATTGGGGATGAGGTCCACAATTGAAATTGAGAACGAGACCTCCGTGTTTGACAAAGAATGCGAGGTCTGATTTGGGTTGGAACACAACCCTCGATTTGACATGAGGTCTGCGTTTGAGGTTTAATCTTCAGTAATTTTTAGACAGCCTAAAGATCCCTCTTCAAAGTTTTCAAAACTCCACGGTTGACTGGGACAGATTTTAAAATACTTTGGACTTTATATTGCCTTGGGCTTTCATGATTGGACTGGCAATCTTTTGAAATGTCCTGAGTTTTATCTTGTCTGGATTCTGATCTTCGTAAGTGTACTGTTGAACTACTTGAAGGCTCTATGGAAGATCACTGTAAGTATCAACCGACGCGGTCTGAAACTTTTCTGAGCTTTGGCTTACTTGTTGGTATACTGTTGAACCTGTTGAGTTGTCGATCTCTTATGCCAGTGTACTGTTAAACTATTTGTAAAAGTCAAATCTTAGTCAACAGGTCTTTTGGAACATCAGACAGACCAAAGCAATGAGTTTTGATTGCCAGAGGTAATGTTTAACTTAGCAATTAAATTTGGACAACTTCACTGGGGAAGCTGGATAAGAGAGA
The DNA here is from genome assembly GCA_038442645.1 of Agave tequilana. Classification (NCBI taxonomy): domain Eukaryota; kingdom Viridiplantae; phylum Streptophyta; class Magnoliopsida; order Asparagales; family Asparagaceae; genus Agave; species Agave tequilana. Next base: position 120,649 of record JAVJIF010009579.1, read on the forward strand.
AAGTTACTATCAGAGGTGTGATTTTAAACTTGACAGTGACTTGTTTTGCTACTAGAGGTGATTAACTTAGCACTGAAAGTCTCGTTTTGACTGAGAAAATTGAGGAGATTATTGTCAAAGATTTAATATTAACTTAACAATGAGTGATGCTAGAGGTGCAATGTTAACTTAGCACTGAAGGTTTCATTTTATTTTGAGAAAATCGAGAAGATAATTGTCAGAGGTGTAATGTTAACATAATAGGGATGTGTGCTAGAAGTGTAATGTTAACTTAGCACTGAAAGATGAGATGTGTGTTAGAGGTAATGGTTAACTTAGCACGAAAATGCCTCATTTTCACTAAGAAAATCAAGGTCACTTTTATAGGTTTAATGTTAACTTAACAGTAAGATGAGTGCTAGAGGTGTAATTTAACTTAGCACTAAAGGTCTCATTTTCATAGAGAAAATCGAGGAGATGACTTTAGAGGTGTAATGTTAACATAACAGGGATGTGTTTTGCGATTTGAGCAACTTTGGTCAGAAATGTGATGTTAACTTGACAGAGTTTGTCTTGGTATTTGAGCAAGTTTGATCAGAGGTGTGATATTAACTTTACCGGGGTTTGTCTTGCTAGTTGAGCAAGTTTAGTCATAGTTATAATATTAACTTGACCGAGGTCTTGCTATTTAAGCAAGTTTGCTGGAGCTGTCATTCTATTGAGGAGAATTGACATGTAGAAGTTATACCCGCTAGGGATATATTGAAGTCTTACTGTCAGAGATTTAATGTTAACGTAACTGATTTGATCTATAATTCATTCCTTTGAGGAACTGAGTACAGATTTTTTGAATCAACCATTCCATGAAAGTGAATTGGAAGAGAATTTTTGATGGGAATGGGTCTCTTAAGATTTTTAACAAACCCTCGGCTATCAATGGATTTGGTTTCCTTTACAAACTACTGTTTGAGTTGGGCTAGTCATGCTATTTCCCTCAGCATAATGAGTTATCGAGGATTTTGTATTGGACTTAAAAGACAATGAGTTCCACTGTCCTTTAGCCGTCGAAGGTGTTGGATTTATTCCACAGATAACTTTTAAAATCTTACTGGGGATTAAAGAAGTATAAACTCTGTGAAATTTACAGAGGTATTAGCATTCCCTGTAAGCATTTATTTGATCAGAGGTGTGATGTTAACTTGATCATTGATAGTACTTCATGTTTGGAGTAGTACATGATGTCCTTCCAGGGGATTTTTTATTCCATGAGGATGACAAATACCAATGGATGATTTAGATTGTTTAGAGATAATTGTTGATGTGACAGTCAATAAATCGGATCACCTCTTTGTCTAGTAGATTCAATCTTCATGGCTACTCTTGCAAATATGTCTTCTGCTTGTTCGCCTTATAAGACTAATTGCTTTCAGGTGTGACTTTGAATTACTCCTATTTGAGTTAGGAATGTGGTTTGCAGATTGTGGTGGAAACTTTTTACCAGTGTAGATTGCGTTATGCCACTTGGATATCGGAGCAGCATACTTCGAAATCTCTTCACAAATGTCTTGATTGACTCTCCTTTCTTTTGCTTTGTACAAGGAGAGTTGGCATAGAAACTTCAGTGTCATCTTCGAAGAATCGCGTCAGGATGACCTTTTCGAGGTCGGCCCATCTCTTGATAGAGCCAGCAGAAAGCTTCATGAACCATTGAAAGCAACTCCCTTGAAGGTGCCGATAAATAAACGAGCAAGGATAGCATCATTTGATTCCACATTCTCTGTTTCAGATTTAAATTAGTATATGTGTTGGTTTAGAGAATCTTTACCGTCGAAGGTTTATAAGGTCGGTACCTTGAACATGGGAGGATAGGGAGCTGAATCTCACTCAATCGGGTATGGCCTGACCACCCCCAATTCTTGAGGATTGCTTCGATTTGAGATAGCCTTCAGGCGTTTCTCAAACTCATTCATCCTTGGCATGATTATCTTCGATTTTTGAATTCTCTGATTCTTCAGAAGAAGACTAAGAATTTTCATATTCAAAGTTGTTCTCATTGCCATTATAGTGTTTGGAGGTAGAGTTTTTACCCTCCTCCTTTTTTCCCTTGCTTTTGCGGGAAGAAGATTTAATCTTCGGACTATTCATTTTCTTCCTCGATTTTTTAAGTAAAAGAGCCATTATCTTCTTGAGATCGTTAATAGACTCTTGTTAGCCTTGAATCATCTCGTGTAGTGCCTATTGCACTCAAGCTTGCACCTTAAATTTTCTAGCTCTCTCTTCTGGAATATCAACCATATATGCGAAAGCGCTGTCTCCAAGTAAAAGTTGGATGAATGGGACTTTGCGATGGCAGAGTGCTAATCGTCCGCTTTAATTTGTCTAGCCAACAAATTGTAGTTGACGATCAAACGCGTCGGTAAATCTCTTCAGGCTCGATCAGTATTTCTTTCAATCCCAAGGAACATTCAATATCCGACTCCTCAGAATTAAAGGTAAGTTGCTACCCCTTTGATTTGGCTGGTGTGGTGCTTGGACCCACTATGTTGGAATGCACCTCGTACTCAGTGTCAGAGATGAGTTGCTCGCAATAGCATTGGGGAGGGATTTGATGAACGCTTCTCTTCTTTATCAAATAGTCCCTCAGATCCGTCAAAGAGGTATCAAAGAACTAGCCTCAAACTCATGGGGGTTAGGGCTTCTCAATTCAGTACTGAACATGGCCACTAGGGGCTAGACGTGAACCTCGCGTTCCTGAAGTGAAATGCGAAGGTAGCGTTCTGGCACAGCTTCTGAAGAGAAACACGAAGGTCGCATTTTGACATAGTCTACTGCTGAACGTGACACTCACGTTTTAGAATTAAAATGCGAAGAATGCATTTTGGCGCGGCCTTAGGCTGAACGCGAGTCTCGCATTCTTGAAGTGAGACGCGAATCTCGCATTTTGGCAAAGCTTGAGTCTTTGACACGAACTTCAGTTTTGGCTCTGAAACTCGTAGCTCATAAATGCGAGCATTGCATTTTGTTGCAGAAACGTGGGGCTAAACACGAGCTTCATGTTTAGTGCCACAATATTGTCTTCAACCTCTTTTTGATGATGGCGAGCTTGACGTTTTCATCGACAATCAACATTCCACTTCGCTCGCGGGAGTTGATGCGAACCCCCTGCAAACTAAGCTTGCTGAGCTTCAGGAGGAGTTTGGCGACGAGATTGGTCTCTGTCATTGTGTTGGCTGTAGGCCAAGACACTGGCCTTGCGGGTCTCTTGAGAGACATTGTCGTAAGCCATATTGGCTCCACATGAGGTTGTCAGAGCCTCTAGAGAGGTCGAGCCACTTGCTTTGTCAAAAAGGATATGAGTTTTTCTTTGAGAAGTCTCCGAAAAGACTTGAGAGTGAGTCTCTGAAGAGACATTACAGTACTGTCGCGTTGATTTGGGGCTATGTAGCTCACAAGAGGGAAGCTCTTCGAACTTCTCTTGGTCAAATTCGACAATGAGTAAATCGATCGTCAACCTGAGAAGCTTGATGTTGGTTTGCGCTGCGACGATCTCCTCAGTAGACAAAGTCCTCAGCGGAGTCACCATTTCCTGTTTGTCGGAAAATTTTGAAGTAAAATCTTTGAGTGGATGAAATTACAACGGATCAAATACGATTACAAATAGAGGAATGTTTGAGTGAAACTTTCTTTTTTAAAGCCGGGTTCTTCATATAGTGGTGGATAGTGCGTCTTGCTCTCCGTTGATAAGCTAAACCGGAAGCTTGATTTTTGAATCTTTTTCTTACTCTCGTTGAAAGCACACTGATGAAATATGAAACCTCAATCAGTGGCTAAAATCTCAAAGAGATTAGAAACTCAACTTGTATCAGCAAGTTTGTAGAGTTTTTTCTTCCAACTTAATATGTGTTTAGCAGCCTTGTGTTCAAGTTTTAGCTTTTTGTGATTATCCAGCTTCAAGACTCAAGCATCAAATGTGCCTTTTCTCCTCCCATGAATTCTCTCTTGCGGGATTCCTTCTCTTGAGCTCGCCCTCCTTGGGTCCAGTCTCTAGGGTTCCCTTTTTTAAAAATCCCCCCTTCTCTATAAATCTCTCCATTAATGGGGATTAATTCCTAATTAAGTGGGAGAAGGTGAGGTGTAACTGACCAAGTTCGTGGCTGTCTGTTACAGCCGAAACGCGGGTCTTGCACAGGATGCAGACCTCGCTCTGATGAAGAAACGCGTAGCCCACAGACTCGCATGTTGAGTTGAAATGCGGAGCTCATAGGCTCACGTGTTGAGTTGAAAATGCGGAGCTACACAGGCCCGCGTTTAGCATAGAACGTGAGTGCGACTGTCGCGTTTAGCACAGAATGCGACCTCGTGTCTGTTATTGATGAAGTACGACATCCGCGTTTGAGTTGAAACACGACTCTCGCGTTGGGAACGAGGTCTGCATCCGAAATTGGGAACATGACCTCCGCGTTTGACAAAGGACGCGAGATCCGCGTTTGGGTTGAAACACGACCCTCGCGTTTAGCATGAGGCCTGCGTCTGAGGCTTAGTCTTCAGTAATTTTTAGATAAACTACAATATGATTCTATTTGTTATTTATTTACTCTACAAAAATCCCATGAGAATATGAGATACAAAACTAATGATAAGACTCGAAGTTTTAAATTTGAGAACCGACTAATGATAGTAGTAGTCTAGAAGGTAAGAGGCAGATAAATTAGATGCTATGGATAAAATTAATTATTTATCTAAATATCATGATGAAAACTAAATTCAATAGACTTGTAATATTTCAACTGAAAACTTGAGAGAAGAGTAACAATTAGATATTATCTTAGTTTGAAAGTAGAGATAACAATTCATCTACCTTTTTCCTAACATTCTCCATGAAAAGGACATGATGCCCAACAATAGTTGGGAATTTCTCAGTAGCTTATTTTTGTTCATGAGGAATTAATACTAAGGACTTTCCATGCAATTGAGAAGAACAGTGACATAAAGAGAATAAAAAACAGGAGGAATGGTGACATATAAATTTTCCTCGAAAAATAGTGACCATGAATAATGCTATTGACCTCGGACGTCAAGGCATCACAAAAAAAGAAAAGTGAAAGAGAGGAGTTATGCTTTTCACACTGTACATGTAAGTCTTTCTTTTCCGCGTATTTTCTTTTCATATTTGTTAGACAATTACTCAGATTTTATTGTGACCAAAATCTTTAAAAGGAGTAGTTTTCTTTATTTTAACAGTGAAAAATTTTAAAATATATATACTCGCATGAGTCTGTCTTTCTAAACTAAAATATCATATCATGTAATATATATATTTTTCTTGAATATATGTTTATATCATGTCTTAATACGTCCTATGTTTCTATCATTATTACAATCATACTCATATTTTAAACAAATATCCAACACGAAATATTTGTTTTTGATTTAAAACCGTATATAAACTGAAACTCCCAATACATATGAAGTCAACTTAACAAACTCTAAAGATTTGTTTGGATAACTCCAATCAATCTTTTTTTTAACTAAGTTTTTTTTATTTGTTCTCATTAACAGCAAAAATTTTACTACAAATATTGGAAGAAATAACCCAAGATAGTGAATGAGTGATGCAGGGAGAGGGACTAGAAGAGAACAATATCTTTGTCATTTGGTTGTTTATGGAGAAGGACACGTTTGACTTGGCCACCTTTGGGGAATGAATCTTACAAAGTGGGCTCTACCTTGACTTTTATTCATAGTTTTGAATCCACACACAAAGTTTCAGCCAGACATCTCTGGTTCCCATGACAAACCCTTCTGTCAAATTTGGAGGGTCGCTTTTGCAATTTAGGGCGCGTTTGGCAGCTGGAAAGAGAGGTAAGGAAAAGGATGTCGGCCCTTATTTACGTGTCAGATTTCTGGTGTTTTCAGAATTTTGAGTTCGAAAATCTGACATGATACTGTTTGGCTAAAAAATTAAAGTAGAGGAATTTTTCTTCTCAGTTTTTACAGCAAACAAACACTAGGGGGGAAAAAAAAAAAAAAAAAGAGAGCATGGGATTCACAATATCAGAGGCAAAAAAGAAGTTTTCCATCAACTTTCAAGGCAAACAAACATGCCTTTATTGGCTTGTATCTTCTTCTCCCTCTTTCTTGGAGACTTTGGTCTGCTTTCCAGTAAAGTCTTTACTCTGATCATAACTCAATTCCACTTTTTACCTTTACAGTGTTCACTAGATTCATGGCACGTGCAAATGCTCGTAAAATAAAAATTGAAACTTTTACATAAATTTTTGGATTTGTGAAATTGAAATTTGATTTAAGAAGGAGAAAATATAAACTCTATATTTATTAATTTTGAACTCAATTTAATTGTTACGACAATATCTTAGTAAAACCTAGTCTTGATTATCTTTTTAACTGAAAATCTATTTTTGCAGCAATGATATGTAAGTTTCTAATTGTAGACTGTCTAAAAATCACTGAAGATAAGTTATCAGAGAAAAAAAGTCTATATTCCAGACGATAGGCTAATCATAGCCACTCGTGTAATACCAAGACGCAGAGTATGAAGCTCGCGCCTCAACATCAGTACAGTACCAAGACGCAAAGGTCGAAACATGCGTCCCAGCTACACTGTAATAACCAAGACGCGACTCGAAGCCTGCGTCCTTACATCACTGTAGCATCAAGACGCGAGGGTAGTAACCCGCATCTCGACATCACTACAATCTCAAGACGTAGAGCCTGAAGCCCGCATCTGGCAGAGTTCGAAGCCCGCGTCTAGCAAGGTTCGGAGGGCGTCTGAAATGCGAGGTTCGGAGCCCGGGTTCTGACTACAGAGAAACTCTGCGTCTCAATTATAACTTCCCTCATTACTGGGTCAATACTGTCCACGTAATGAGGGGAGTTAACCCCCCAGTTTTACCCCT